>PVIU01015641.1:9096-47676 GCA_004026605.1 Ondatra zibethicus
CGGAGGAAATACAGAGGATCATCAGGTCATATTTTGAAAACCTATACTCCACAAAATTGGAAAACTTAAAGGAAATGGACAACTTTCTGGATAAATATCACTTACCAAAATTAAATCAAGACCAGATAAGCAAATTAAACAGACCTATAACTGCTGAAGAAATAGAAACAGTCATCAAAAGTCTCCCAACCAAAAAAAATCCCAGGACCAGATAGTTTCAGCTCAGAATTCTACAAGACTTTCAAAGAGGAAGTAATACCAATACTCCTCAATTATTTCACACAATAGAAACAGAGGGAACATAGCCAAACTCTTTTTATGAGGCTACAATTACCCTGATAACCCAAACCACAGAAAGACAATACTAAGAAAATTACAGACCAATCTCACTCATGAACATTGATGCAAAAATACTAAATAAAATACTAGCAAATAGAATCCAAGAACACATCAGAACCATAATCCACCATGACCAAGTCAGCTTCATCCCACAGATGCAGGGATGGTTCAACATACGAAAATCTGTCCATGTAATCCACCATATAAACAAGCTGAAAAATAAAAATCACATGATCATCTCATTAGATGCTGAAAAAGCATTTGACAAAATACAACATCCCTTCATGATAAAAGTCTTGGAGAGAGCAGGGATACAAGGAACATACCTAAACATAATTAAGGCAATATACAGCAAGCCAACAGTCAACATCAAACTAAATGGAGAGAAACTCCCAGTGATTCCACTGAAATCAGGAACAAGACAAAGTTCTCTCCATATCTATTCTCTCCATATCTATTCAATATAGTTCTTGATGTCCTAGCTAGAGCAATAAGACACCAAAGGCAGATCAAGGGGATACAAATTGGAAAAGAAGAAGTCAAACTCTCATTGTTTGCTGATGATATGATAATTTATATAAGTGATCCCAAAAATTCTACCAAGGAACTTCTACAACTCATAAACACATTCAGCAATGTAGCAGGATACAAGATTAACTAAAAAAAAAAAATCAGTAGCCCTCCTGTACACAGATGATAAAAGGGCTGAGGAAGAAATCAGAGACTCAACACCCTTCACAATAGCCACAAATGGCATAAAATATCTCAGAGTAACTCTAACCAAACAAGTGGAAGACTTGTATAACAAGAATTTTAAATCTTTGAGGAAAGAAATTGAAGAAGACACCAGAAAGTGAAAAGACCTCCCATGCTCTTGGGTAGGCAGAATTAACATAGTAAAAATGGCAATCCTACTGAAAGCAATCTACAGATTCAACGCAATGCCCATCAAAATCCCGGCAAAATTCTTCAAAGACCTTGAAAGAACGGTACTCAACTTCATTTGGAAAAGCAAAAAACCCAGGATAGCCAAAACAATCTTGGGCAACAAAAGAACTTCTGGAGGCATCACAATCCCTGACTTCAAACTCTACTACAGAGCTACAGTACTAAAAACAGCCTGGTACTGGCATAAGAACAGACAGGATGACCAATGGAACCGAATAGAAGACCCGGATATCAATCTACACATCTTCGAACACCTGATATTTGATAAAGAAGCAAAAAATATCAAATGGAAAAAAGAAAGCATATTCAACAAGTGGTGCTGGCATAACTGGATATCAACATGTAGAAAAATGAAAATAGACCCATATCTATCACCATGCACAAAATTTAAGTCCAAATGAATCAAAGACCTCAACATAAAGCCAGCCACACTGAACCTTATAGAAGAGAAAGTGGGAAGTACACTTGAACGCATTGGCACAGGGAACCACTTCCTAAATAGAAGCCCAGCAGCACAGACACTGAGAGAAACAATTAATAAATGGGACCTCCTGAAACTGAAAAGCTTCTGTAAAGCAAAGGACACGGTCAGCAAGACAAAACAACAGCCTACTGAATGGGAAAAGATCTTCTCTAACCCCACATCAGACAGAGGTCTGATCTCCAAAATATACAAAGAACTCAAGAAATTGGACACCAAAAAAAAAAAAATCACATAATCCAATAAAAAAAAATGGAGTACAGACCTGAACAGAGAACTCTCAACAGAGGAATCTAAAAAGGCTGAAAGACACTTGAGGAAATGTTCAATATCCTTAGTCATCAGAGAAATGCAAATCAAAACAACTCTGAGATTCCATGTTACACGTGTGAGAATGGCCAAGATCAAAAACACTGATGACGACTTATGCTGGAGAGGGTGTGGGGAAAAGGGAACACTCCTGCATTGCTGGTGGGAATGCAAGCTAGTACAACCCCTATGGATCTCAGTGTGGCAATTTCTCAGAAAATTAGGAAACAACCTTCCTCAAGACTCAATAATATCACTTTTGGGTATATAACCAAAGGATGCTCAATCGTGCCACAAGGACATGTGCTCAACTATGTTCATAGCAGCTTTGTTTGTCATAGCCACAACCTGGAAACAACCTAAATGACCCTCAATCAAAGAATGGATAAGAAAAATGTGGTACATTTACACAATGGAGTACTACACAGCAGAAAAAAATAACGACAGCTTGAATTTTGCAGGAAAATGGATGAAACTAGAAAACATTATTTTGAGTGAGGTAACCCAGACACAGAAAGACAATTATCACATGTACTCACTCATAGGTGGTTTTTAAACATAAAGCAAAGAAAACCAGCGTACAAACCACAATCCCAGAGAATTTAGACAACAATGAGGACACTAAGAGAGACTTACATAGATCTAATCTACATGGGAAGTAGAAAGTAGAAAAAGACAAGATCTCCTGAGTAAATTGGGAGCATGGGGACCTTGGGGGGAGGGTTGAAGGGGGGAGGGGAGAGTCAGGGAGGGGAGCAAAGAAAATGTAGAGCTCAATAAATATCATGGATAAATAAATAAATAAATAAATAAATAAATAAATAAATAAATAAATGGAAGAAAAAAATTGAGAGGATGTCTCTTGGAATGGGGACATGGGAAAGGCAGTCAGACAGACAGAGAGAGAAACGGGAGAGCGAGAGGAGTAAGAGAGAAGAAAGGCAAGACAGAGAACTGCGCCTGACTGACACGCTTCAGGGGTTCATCTGGCAACCGGTGATGATGTAACTGCCTCGGTGGCACCCTGGCAGGGTGCTGCTCTGGCCGGAACTAACACTCACAATCTCAAAAATGCAATCAGCCCCTGCAGAAGACCACTGGCTCTGGTTGCCCTTAACTCTTCACTGGACTGGCAGCACCTACCCAACCACCTATTCAAACAGGATCAATCCAGAATCTCCACCCATTCACATTCCCAATGGAACCCTCATCTTTCTGGATTTAGGACCAGTTCCATCACTCTCATGGCCAAATATAAACACAAATTTATCTTATTCATATCTCCATGGCATCCTCTTAGTCAGGCCACTGGCCACTGACAAAAGCCTATGTAGGCAGCTTTCATCATACAATTTCACCCACTTGTTAGACAAAAATGCTGTCTCAAAAACCCCCAATTCCAAGGCAACATATGAGCTCCTCCTGAGGTACTCTTGGCATGTCTGATGAACGTCTAAACAAAAATTCAATTTAATAAAGCAGACTTTACTAGTCCTGACTTGTCTCCTTGATGAGACTTTACCTCTTCTTTGAAATTCCTTCAGATCCCCCCTATAGTGAGCTACAGAGAACCCTAATGACCCCTAAATGTTCTGCCTGGACTTGGAAAATAAAAGCCCCTCACCACCCCAAATCAAGTCCTTCAGCTTCAGCCTTTCCTTTGGATGATTTTGGTTTCTTATTCCGCTCATGTCTCAACAACATCTTTCTCTAAACTGCCCAACTACCAAGACTGGAGACATGGATCAGTGGTTAAGGGCGTTGATTGCCTTTCCAGAGTGCCTGGGTTCAATTCCCAGCATTCACATGGCAGCTCACAACCACCTGTAACTCCCCAAGGCCCTCTTCTGGCCTCTGTAGGCACCAGGCATGCATATGGTGCACAGATATTCAAGTGAAATGCCATACACATAAAATAAAATTAAAAAAATATAACTACCCTTTTTTCTGCTTAGATATTACCAGATGCCTTAAGTCCTCAGGGTCTTCCTTCTGTGTGGGCTAAAGTAGTGTTTCTCAACTTGTGGGTCACAAACCCTTTGGGGGGCGGGAACAAATAACCCTTTAACAGGGGTCTTATATTAGTTGTCCTGTTTATCAGATATTTACACTACAATTCTTAACAGTAATGAAATTATCTTTATGAAATGGCAACAAAATAATTTTATGGTTGGGGGTCACCAAAATGTGAGAAATTGTATTAAGGGGCTGAAGCATTAGGAAGGTTGAGAACCACTGGTCTAAAGAGTCTCAGTATCTTCCGGGTATTTGGACTGGCACCTGTACCATTGCCTTCATTACTGCCCGTATCAAATTGCCCTTGACAACCAACTGTACTCAATAACCCTTTTGAGGCTCGTTCTACCTAAGAGAGATCCCTTTGGCTGATAATTCTGCTAATAGGACAAGAAATCACAGCAGGAGTGGGTTACAGAGTAAGCAGAGTGAAACTGGTTTCTTATGCTTTTACCTTGTCAGCCAAACACATTAATGAGACTACATCACAGCTCAGTGACCCTCGAGGCCCTTCAAGACCAGCTGATTGTCTTGCTTCAGTAATACCATGCCCTCATCATGCTTGCGACCAACCCAAGGGGCACCTGCCTGTTCCTGGAAGAATGCTATATCCATGCAAAGATACTGTGAGATACAACTTAAAAGACTAAGGAAGCAGGACACCTGGTTAAGTCCTTTGGAGGGATAGCTCTTAGATACATTGGCTGGTTTTCCTGGTTACTTACACTCCTGAATCCACTTACCAGCATAATTCTTCTCCATTTTAGTCCTTCCTTAACCTGCTGGCGTAACTGGCATCTTCCAGATTGCAGACCATTTAATCCCAAGTGACACTGTCTCAAGCTATCAACAGACACCATCAGCATCAGCACTAAACACCTCTTGACCTCTGTAGTTGTTCGAATGAGAAATGTCTCCGTGGGGTCATGTGTTTGAACACTTGGTCCCCAGATGGTGGCGCTGTTTGGGGAGGTTATGGAGGCAGGGCCTTGTTTGAGGGAGTATATCACTAAGTGCAGGCTCTGAGGCTTAGTAGCCTCATCCTACCTCCTGACACGCCCCCTCTGCTTCCTACTGTGGTTGAAATGTGATCACTCTGCTCCCTGGCAGGCTGGCCTCCAGCTCCTACAGCCTCACATCCACTCCATCCCTCTAGAACTATAAGGTAAAATAAACTCTCCCATAAGTGCTTTTCATCACAGTATTTTATTACCACAACAGAAAAGTAGCCAGTACCACCTCCAAGTGACATCACAGTCTGAAGTCACCTGTAACGATCACCACTCAACCCAGTGCTATCCACATTGCTTTTCTAGGCAGATCCACCTAGAACCCACCAATTAAGTTAGCCTTGCTGATCGGTGAGTTCTAGGGATCCACCATTTCCACCTCCCCAGTCCTGGGATTCACAGTACCATCATGCCTGGCGTTTTGACTTGGGGTTTCAGAACTCAATTCAGGCACTTCTGCTTGCAAGTCAAGCACTTTACCCACTGAACTATCTCCCAAACCCTATACCTAATTCATAATCTGCCACACCCACAGCGGTGTCGCCTGTGTGACAACGATGCCTCTGGTCCGGAGGACACAGGCTGGAGGGTTCGTGCCATTCACGGATAGGCCTCCGGTGGTTCCTTAGCAATCAGCTCAGGTCATGAACTTGAACTCAAGATTATGTACTCACAGCTGTCATAGATGGTTAGCTGCCTCTGCTATTCTCTCCTGTTTCCTGATAATGTCCTTTGCTATACTTGGCCAAAACGTATAATTTTACCAGAGAACCCCTTGATGTTCCTGGGATTGATAATTCTGATAATGATACTAATACAGTGCTCAAGATGCCTCCAGTGTTTCAAGCCCTTGTGCAAATTCTGGTTGTAAGCAAAAAGAGATCAATGGGGAGGTATTATGGATGAGTTACAGCAGCAGGAACTTTTCCTAAATAGGACTAATGATTTGGGGGAAACATAGGTTAAGATCCAGATGTTGTTAGGAAGCCCCCATTCTGGGAATAAAGAAACTAGGAAAAAATCTCTTGCAAGATTGAGTATTCTAACACGTAAGGCTCATGGGTTAATAAAGTTTAGGATTAGGGATATATGGTGGGAACCACCCAGGAGTACAACTGAGTCACCATATGACCCCATTCCATACACAGGAAGACATGAGGATGAGAGTCATAAGTATATGATATTTGAGGGACAAAAGCAGAATTATTTAGCTCTACCATTTATGGATAGGCTAGCTAGATCCTAACCCCTTGGTGTTTGCTACATAAGAAAGTACAAAGAAGTATATTGCAGCAGGTACAGAGGACTGATTAGGCATATTTGGTCACTAAAGAAAGGGTGAGAAAAAGGAAGGGCCATGATAGCAAATGTGAGACAGAAACTTTCTATTCCTAGATAAGATGAAACCACTTGTTTGAAGTTTATGTTCCCAAGGACAAGAGTTCCCACTTTTAAAGACGTGTTATGTCTAACACCTGCTCATCGCTGATGTGACTAAAAGAAGCTTTCATACTGTGCCAAGTAATGATACATGACCTTCTGGTTTGTTCTTTGTGTGAATACTATATAATGACAACATGAATTCAGTAAAGTCGCAGCAAATTCCAACCACTCTCTTCTGTGTTGTGTCTGTCTGTCATTCGCCTAACTTGTGCCTTCATGGTACCAAGACCCTGATTTTCCCACTGTCTGAGGGGCTCCCCTGAGCCGGTCTGTGGCAATAATCATCCACAGGCTGTATTCAAACAGCCCATCTTTAAAAAGACCACTGGTGCTGGGCAGTGGTGGAACATACCTTTAATCCCAGCACTTGGGAGGCAGAGGCAGGCAGAGTGAGGCCAGCCTGGTCTGCAGAATGAGCAGGACAGTTAGGGTGTCTTAGTTCAGATTTCTATTGCTGTGACATCATGACCGAAGCAACTCTTAAAAAGAAAAATATTTAATTGGGGCTGCTTACATTTTCAGAGGTTTAGTCTGTTATCATCTCGGTGGGAAACATGACAACACACAGGCAGACACAGTACTGAGAAAGAACTGAGAATTCTACATCTGGATCTACAGGAAGCAGAAGCAATTGTGTCACTGGGCATAGCTTGAGTATAAGAGACCTCAAAGTCGACCCCCACAGTGGCACACTTCCTCCAACAAGACCACACCTATTCCAGCAAGGCCACACTTCCTAAGAGTGCCACTGCCTTTGGGGGACATTTTCTTTCCAACCACCATATTCCACTCCCTGGCCCCCATAGGCCTGTAGCCATATCAGAAGGCAAAAATGCCTTCAGTCCAACCTCAAAAGTTCCCATAGTCTGCAATATGCAATAGTCTCAAACTCATTTAAAAGTCTAAAGTTCAAAGTCTTTTCTGAGACTGATGTAATCTCTTAACTGTAATCCCCTGAAAAATAAAAAGCAGATCGATCACATAATTTCAACCAAAAAAAAATGGCAATGTATATCCTGTGCCATTTCAAACTGAAGTGAAGGGAGGATAGTGAGGAAATACCGGACCAAAGCAAGACCAAAAACCAGCGGGGCAAACTCCCAGCTCTTCATTTTCGTGTCTGATGTCAAAATGCTCTTTTTTTGATCTCTGCTCCTCTCAGCTTTGCTGACTAAACACACTTCTTTCTCTTGTGCAGGTTCCACTCCCTCTTAGAAGTTTTCCTCAGTAGGTATCCCATGGCTCTGGCATCTCCAACATCTTGGCGTCTCCAAGGAAATCCAGGTTTTACCTTCACAGTTTCTACAATGTCCTCTCTAGGCCTCCATTCAGGGACACTCCTGACACATTTGTGGCCTCAGCAGCTTTCCTTAGACTCAGAGGAAGATTCCATAACCCCTTTCTTCTATCCTTGACTCTAACGCCAGAACCAACTGGTTGACGCTGCCAAGTTCTTACTGGGATTGGCCCATGGCCCCCTCGTTCAATTACATCTTCACTAGCTTTCTGTTTTCCATGGTTTCCTTCACTGCCTAAGCTTGGCTGTCCTGAAACTGAATCTGTAGACCAGGCTGCCCTCAAACTAAGAGATCTGCCAGCCTCTGCCTCTAGAGTGCTAGGATTAAAGACAAGCACCATACACCTGACTCTTTTTTCTTTTTTTTTTTTATTGAGATATACATTTTTCCTCTGATCCCCTCCCTGTCTCTCCCATCCCCTTCAACCCTCTCCCACGGTCCCAACTTACTCAGGAGATCTTGTCTTTTTCTACCTACTATGTAGATTAGATTCATGTATGTCTCTCTTAGGGTCCTCATTGTTGTCTAGGTTCTCTGGGATTGTGATTTATAGGCTGTTTTTCTTTGCTTTATGTTTAAAAACCACTTATGAGTGAGTACATGTGATAATTGTCTTTCTGGGTCTAGGTTACCTCACTCAATATGATGTTTTCTAACTCCATCCATTTTCCTGCAAAATTCAAGATGTCATTATTTTTTTCTGTTGTGTAGTACTTCATTGTGTAAATGTACCACATTTTCCTTATCCATTCTTTGGTCTAGGGGCATTTAGGTTGTTTCCAGGTTGTGGCTATGACAAACAAAGCTGCTATGAACATAGTTCTAAGCTTTTCTTTAATTCCTTTTCACAAGTTGGAAACTTAGCTGGGTGGGATCTTACCCTTAGGTCACCACACCCTTTATTCCATTTCTTAATCTGTTTACATCCTCAAACAGAGAACTTTGTTCTATTCACTTCCTGTTGCTCCTTTTCTCCTCAAATTGTACATTTTGTATTTTTCCATGTTCAGCTTGCTCCTTTTTATTATCAATCTCATCAGAGTTAACACTAATAATCACATGACAGAGTTTATACTAGGCTGTTTTGAAATTTCCTCTGCCAACAGAATTAATCCAAATCTCTTCATACTAGTGTCAGACAGACTCTTCAGACAAGGGCAAAAAGCAGTCACATTCTTCACCAAAATATCACTAGGAGGATCTCTAGGCAACATACTAAAGTTCTTCTCCTCTGAAAAATCTTGAGCCAGGCCCCCATAGTTTAAATCACCCTCAGCACCACTGTCTACCATGTTTCTGCTCGTATGGTCTGTTAGGCAGCACTTAAAGCATTCCACAGCTTTCCTAACCCAAACTCCCAAAGCTCAAATTCCTCCAAACAAAAGCATGGCCAGGTCTATCACAGCAACACCCCAGTCTTAGTACAGGGCTACAGAGAGAAACTCTGTCTTGGGCCGGGGGAACACAAATTTTCTATTTAACAAGATTGGAAGGATGCCTGCCTACCTAGCTAGATATGAACCACACATAGGTGGCTAATGAGAGAAGATCAAGTAATGTATTTTGAATATTATAAAAGAACTACCCTTCCTGGAAGGTGAGGGGTCCTCTAAGAATTTACCTTCCACATTTTTGTCTTTGCTATAACAAATTTTCTTTACTAAAACTTTTTTATATCAGTTCTGGTCTACTAAGTGCTTCTTACACACATACACACCTTAAAATTACTAAATCGGGCTAGTTGATGGTGGTACATGCCTTTAATCCCAGCACTCAGGAGGCAGAGGTAGGCAGGCCTCCATGAGTTCAAGGCTATCCTGATCTACAGAATTAGTTCCAAGACATCCAGAACTGTTACACAGAAAAACCCTGTCTCAAAAAAAAAAAAAAAAAAAAAAAGATTGCTAAGTCATTCCTGGCAGGGAGCTAACAATATTATTACTGCTACATGAATACTAATTATTGCCAACAGTGCTTGCAACAATGATTTATGTTGCTGCCCACAAACAAATAGTACTGAATTCTGCACCCCACTCTTTGCTTCACTGTCCTTATTTCCACCACCCTCCTGGAGTCTCTGATTGAACTTCCTGATGATGACCCTCCAGCTTTTCGCTGTGGGAAGTGGAGCTGTAGCTTGATTACTAGGTGGTCCCTGAGTTTGGCCACTGAAATAGTAACCTTTTGTTTTCAATCACCAATCAACTGCCCAGAAGGAAGAATCCTCCTCAGGAATTGCCCCTAAGTTTCAAAAGCCTGATGCATAGGAAGATACTGGGTCATAGGCCAAAGCCAGGAACACCCAGCCCTGGCTCTCCACTGACAGGCAGTGTGGTCTTGGCTAGCCACACCAGTATCTCATCTACGAAAAAGAGAGAGATCGTGGGCTGGATTATCTCAGAGGACCCGTCTGGCTTTCAGATTCATGGATTTCATACTCTGACTCAGAGAACGGCTGGGCAAGTAGCTCCAGAGCCAGGCCAACTCTGAAAGGCACAACTCCCTGGGGTGTCATAACCTTAACCCAAGAGACTTCCTGAAGTGGAAGCAGAGAGGTAGTGCAACTTCGGAGAAAACAAATGTCCAGATTTTCCAAGACACTTCAGTCTCATCGACCTCAAAAATTTACTTGTCCACTGTAAACCCTGATAATTAGACAAGAAAAATCAGACTACTGGCAAACCCCTTCAGACCTATACAAGCCCCTCGGATTCCCCCACTCATCTTCGACTTCTGTGGAGCAGTGTGCACATGTCACCTTTGGTTGGAGTCTGGTGGAGTGAAAGTCCATCCATTTGGTCTGAAAATACTACAGCTTTGTGGATCCCTGTCAAATACATGATCTTCCCGTGTAAATTGGGGTGGGGAACACTTTCTTAGTCCTTCAAAATAGATAGGATGAACATTATCCTGATTTACAAAAATATTTAATCTCATCCAGGTTAAATATATTAATAATAAATATTTAATAACTCAATCAATCCCTGACTGATTCAATTCTAGTCTTCCAGCTTAATTTCTTGTTCATGTTTAGTTCAGAACAAGGTCAGTTTTGATCCTGAGGAAAATGAGCTGTCGTTTGATTTAGGGTATCTGAGTGACAGGGTGGGTTTGCAACTGGCTCACTAGGATGAGCTAATGACCAAATATTGGCTCGTGACTGTGATCAGTGCTTCCAGATGAGAGTAAAAGGTTCAGAATCTCACTTGGACTCAGGGAGCAGGCTCAGTGCACCAATGACCCCCAGGTCGAGGGACAACTCTATGAACCTCTAACCCTTTATTACTCAACATAGCTATGGCTAAGAAAAGTCTGGCAGAAGTGGTGTTAGAAGCAGTAGTCCTTCAGACTGACTCAAAGTGGAAATGGCTTATTCGTGTGTGTGTGTGTGTGTGTGTGTGTGTGTGTGTGTGTGTGTTTGCTGGTGCCTGCATGTGGGTGTGAATGTCAGAGACTGACACTGAGTGTCTTTCTCAATCTTCTTTTTCTTTTAACAATATGGCAAGGAAGCTGGCCAGGAACCCCAGGGATCCCTGTTTCTGTCCTCCTCTTCGGCACTGGGACTACACACACACATACCTCTCCACACCTGCCTTTTTTACATGTATTCTTGGGGACCAAACTCAGGTCTCCATGCTTTGGGGGCAAGCACTTGACCATCTGAGTCTTCTCCCTTGCCCAGTCATTGTCTATAGCCATGTGGTCCAGTAGCACAGGTCACGTGGTAGCCGGTTCAAATGCATGTGCATCTTAATGATGACCTCCTGGTCGGTGTCCATGCAAAGCTAAGTCTGAGAAGCACTGGTCTGAACTCCCCTTCATTCTCAAGGGTGAAACTTCCTGTTCATACAAGTGGATGAGAGATTCATGCGAGGGAGGGAAGAAACACAAACCCACTCTCAGCCTCTTAGACACCCAGTGTACACATCAGCAAAAGCCACAGTGACAACCACGGTTGCGCCTTGCGAGCTGCATGCCACCACTTAGAAAGTCGCTGGTTCTCACTTTGTAGGCAGCATCCTGAGCTCCCAGGCTTCCTCACTTTCCTGAACTTAAACATTAAGGTGAGGAGCACCGTGTCTAAAGTTGGTGACATTGGGCCTCCCCTTCACTGCCTGGATCAGAGCCCAGAGGAGTCTGCTTTCTCCTTCAGAAATTCCTGCTGCCATTTTGTGTTTCTCTCTCACCTCCCTGTTTCTCTTCCTTCTCAGTTTGTTCTCCCATCCCCAACTCTCTGCCTATGTCTCTCTTTCTGTCTCTGTGTGTGTATGTCTGTCTCTCTCTTTCAACAAAATTATGCTTTCAAAGTTAAAGAAAGGCAAAAGAGGGTCCTCTTCAGATCCAGGCCCAGGAGAGATGCTTCCGGCAAAGAGATCTGCATTAATTACCACTCTAATCCCCCATCCCAGGGAAAGCTCAGTAAACCTGAAAGTTTCCTGCAGGCAAACACCTGCGCCGCCTGGCAGTGGCCAGGGGCTCTAAGCTAGAGAGGCAACAGCAAGAGCTTGGACAGGAGCCTGCGCCTGGCTTCTGTGCAGGTGTTCAGGATGGTGGGGAGTTAATTGGGTAACAGGTGGAAACTCAAAGGGTGGAGGGAACAGAGAGCAAACAGGGCAGAAACTGATGGTCAAAACCTGATTTTAAACAGAGCCACTACCCATGTGGGTCTCCAAAAGCTCAGACACGTTAGAATGAAATATCGTCATTTAGAACAGCAATGTCTGTAGCTTCCAAGTGCCCAGCCCTGGGCCGGAGAACATCACAAGCTTCATTTTTCATCTGCAGAAGGGCTCTGGAGGGTTCTCAGGAGTATGTTTGCTGAAAGAAGGCAGAAGCCAAGCTCACCTTACCTTGAGCCACTGCTTAAGGACACACAGATGGCGCTCAGCAGAGCCAGAATTCTCTGGCATGAAATAGTCTGTGTACTAACCTACTCGGCTGCGCTATCTGGCTGCTTCCCCGGCGAGCAAGTGGCCTATTGTGCAGGGTGTTGGTCACCTGCATCTGCACTGTGGTCCCTCCAGAACAAGCAAAATGAGAAAAATCTGGAACCATGTGAGGGCTAAGTTAGAGATCAACAAACTCCCAGCTTTTAAAACCCAAGTCTACCCCTGTTCATAAACAAAGGTTCACAGGCACACAGTGACCAGTATACAAGTCAGCCAAGGCTCCTTTGTGCTAAAACTATAGGATGGAATGTGGTAGAGCCCCGCACCCCCACATTACTGGTAGGGCATCTGTTTCCAGACCTCAACTGAGGCCTAACCCTGAGAATACTACATATGCTATGGTTTTATTCCTCTCAGTACATACCTATGGCAATTTATAAATCAGTCACCTATAGAGGTCAAAATTAGTTACTACTAATAAAACAAAATAACTAATAATATATTTTATATAAATAAAAACAATCATAACGATAAAAAAGATTATGAAGATATGGACTTCCTCTTTAAGAAGCTAAGAAAACAGTAACAATTTCGGGCTATAGTTAACTGCGGGTGATTAGCTGGAGGAAGTGGAAGCAGGCAGAGGAACTACAGTAGCTGCAGCAGAGAGCATGTGCCACGCACACTGTCTGGCCCTGTGCTGAAGAAACAATAAATAAACTGTGTTGTTTATTCCAGATAAACAACCGCGGAGTGTTCCCTGGATCGCTACTCCCTGCTGCCCAAGAAACCGGGGAGTATTTTGCATGGAACAGAAAATCCAAGGGCATGACTTCACCTAGGAAGGGGGTTGTTTTCAGGCTACTGGGTGGAAATTTGGGGGAGTTGTGTTTTTGGCCTGGTAGTAGTAAGCTTTCTGTCCTTCAAATAGCCGGGTCCATCAAACACATGGAAGAGGTTTCCTGGATAATATCTGTGTTTATTTACAATTCCTGTGATTATGACATCGTGAATTTCACTATGACTCAGGAGATACAGGGATTTCGCCTTCCTCGTGCCCTGTATCCGAAGCTTCTAGGTTAAGTTTGTGTTCTTCACCCACCCTTCTCAGTCTACCTCAACCCGCCATAAGTAAACAGACAGGTAAGTCATTAGGGAAGGACTGGGAAAATGGCTCAACAGCTAAGAGCCCTGCTGCTCTTTCAAAGGACAAGAATTGGATTCCCAGCACCTATATCAGGTGACACAGCCACCTGAAACCAATGAACTTCTCTGACCTCTGCAGGTACCCACATATATATGCATGTACACAGACACACATGATTCTAAATAAAAAGACAGAGTTTCTCTGTGTAAGAGTCCTAGCTGTACTGGAATTAGTTCTTGTAGACCAGGCTGGCCTCTAACTCCCAGAGCTCCGCCTACCTCTGCCTGTGAGTGCTGAGATTAAAGGCATGTGCCACCACTGCCTGGCTAAAATAAATCCTTTTTTTAAGTCAGTAAAAAAGAAACCATTACATGTAGGCTAAATCCCAGGTCACTGAGGTCCAGCCTGTGGTAAAGAGACATTCACACTCTTGTTTTTCAAATTCAGAAATAAAAATGTACTGGGCAGCTGGGTAGTGGTGTCACACTTCATCAATCCCAGCATTGGGGAGGCAGAGGCAGGCAGATCTCTGAGTTCCAGGCCAGCCTGGTTTACAGAGGGAGTTCCTCAGATACATAATAAGTTTGAGGCTAGCCTGAGCTACATGAGACCCGTTCTCAAAAAAGAAAACTAACTAAAAAAGAAGAATCATTATTTTTTAAAGCCAAAAGGACATAGCTGCCATTAAAAATAAGATTAATTTATTTGTTCAACAAATAGTCATTGCGTGTCATCCTGTACAGGGCCTGAAGCCATGAATTTCTGGCTTCAGGTCTAGAAACAGAGAAGTGGCAGGAATCCCAAGCATGTGGGATACTGAGGACTTAAGAACACTGGTTACTCTCTCAAAAGACAGGAGTGAATGTAATGCTCTGTCCCTTTATGAGACAAGCCACGCCCACTCCCTCCCTATTCATGGAGGCAAGCTGACCTTCAGCTTCCAGCCTGAGTCCCTTACTTTTCCATCTCTCCCACAAAGAGGCAGCTTCTGCTTTGTTCCATTCTCCCCTCTTCTCCCCTTCCCCCCTTCTCTCTGTCTCTCTCTGTTTCTCTCTGCTCTTCCCCCTTCTTCCCTTACCCCCTCTCCCCTTCCCTTCCATAACCCACTAAATAACCCACTAAATAAATATCCAACCTCACTCTGCACGGCGTGCCTATCCATGTCTCTGTCTCTCACGTGGCTCCCTTCGGAGACCTGCTGCATGGTCTCATGGCATGCCCATCTGTCTCTCTCCTGGTGGGACTGGCTGCCCCACTGAGGTCTCTCACCCACCACACAGCTCCCTGCCTGGGATGCATGGCCCGCTGCAGCCAGTTGGGGAACTGCCTGGGACTGGCTCCCTGCCTGGGACTGGCTGCTCTCAGGACCACTGCCCACTTGGGGACCTGCAGCATTTCTGCCGCTGCAGCCACTCAGGGATCCACAGCATGTTATTTTTACCATTACAGTGAGGGTAGGAGCAGCCATGATAAGCTAAATAGAAACAGAGCACCCAAACGAAGTTCTTTACTTCCAACCATTATCACCTGCCAGAGTAGGACTCAGCCATTGATAAGTTTGATGGAGGCCTGAGTCTCAGTAGTTTACCCTGAAGCAATACCTGGTTGCAGGAAGAAGCACAAACTAAGATTACCTGAGCACCACTCAAGAACAGACCATCCAAAGGAAATGCCAAAAGTTCCAACTGCTGTAGATAGGACCACCTGCCAGAACACACTCACCAGGACACTCCTAGACAAATGTCAGCCAATCAGGGGTCCTAAACCTTAGAAACTCTTTACCTCCACCTTTACTACAATAAAAACCCAACTCTAACTGAGCTTGGGGCTCTCCATTTATTCAAGTATGTTAGACATGCTTAGAGACTGAGTTTGCAAACTTGCATAAAATAAGGGCTCTTTGCTTTTACATATGGGACTCACTGTGGCCTCCTTGTTGGTTTTGGGGGGACTTCGCAGATCTGGGCATAACAGTTCTCAGCATCCACATCAGTCAACAGACCGTCTGCAACCCCCAATCCAGTGCCCTTTCATGGCCTCTGCAGGCACCCAGGGACACATGCACATACACAGATACACGCATGCACCACAGCCAGACCCAGCAGTCCAAGGGGGCTGAAACACTGGAAGTGTTACCTGGGGCTACAGCTAACATGGAAGGCACCCGAAGAAAAGTCAGATAAGCAAAAAGAGAGGCTGGGGTTAAGGGGAGCTAAGGGAGCCACTCACAGAGGCAGTATGAGATGATCATCAGCAGAGAAGGGGGCATTCCTATCTGGATACCTGCCCAGTCAAATCATGCCCTGATCCTCCTTCAATCCCACTGTATAGAATGTGAAGTCAGTCTCCAAACACTAGCTTTTGTTGACTATTTCCCAAAGAATGTGAAAAAACTCAATGCCTAGGAATGAGGAGGGAAGCATGTGTGAGAAGTTTATGAGGCTTAAAAGACACTGTGACCCATATGGATGAGAAATGGGGATAAAATGCTTTTCTCTTTAAACCATCTTAAAACTGGTACAGGGATTCTGGTTGTATTATCAATACTCAGGAGGCAGAGACAGGAGGGTCACTGCAAATTCAAACCCAGCCTAGTTTCCCTAAGGAGTCTCTGGTCAACCAGAGCTACACAGAGATACCTTTTCTCAAAATAACTAAAGGAATCTTAAGAGCCAGGCATAGTGACACATGCCTGTGGTCCCAACACTCAGGAGATGGAAGCAGAAGGATGAGGCATTCAAGGTTGTTGCTGGCTGAATAGTAAGTTAGAAGCCAGTATGGACCATGTGAATGTTCATTTCAAAATTAAAACAAGACTCAGGAGGCAGAGGCAGACAAATTTCTGTGAATTTGAGGCCAGCCTGATCTACAGAGTGAGTTCCAGGACAGCCAGGGCTACAGAGAGAAATCCTGTCTTGAAAAAAGATTGAAATGAGAAACAAATACACACACACGAGCATTCTTAGTGAGTGCCATGCATACATCACAATGATCATGATGATGTATGTACATATTATTTATGTATGTGTTCATTTGTTCATTTATTCATTCATTTAATTATTATTCAATATTAGAGACCAAATCCAAAACTTCATACCACAACAGGCAAGTGCCCTAAAACAGCCCAGAATGGAGTATAACAAAGGTTTATCTATTTGGGATAAACTCACAGTAAGGGTAGCAATCTGCAGTCCTCTATGTGTGCTGGGAACTGGTACTGAATCCAGCAAGAAAAGAGGGTCACATGTAGTATGAGGGCCTGGTTGGTTTCTGTCCTCCCACCAGGTCCCACAGTCATTTAGTCCCACAGAAAATCATACAGAGGTCTCCAGAAGATTATAAACTGATTGGCCCATTAGCTCAGGCTTTGTATTAGCTCTTATAACTTATATAGCCCATTATTCTTATCTATGTTAGCCATATGGCTCAGTACCTTTCTCAGCGGGGCAGGTCACATCCTGCTTCTTTGGTGGTCTGCGCAGGAATGCCAAGAGAGCTTCCTGCTTCCCAGAATTCTCCTATTCTCTTTGCTTTGCCTCTACTTCCTGTCTGGTTGTCCCACCTATACATCCTGGCTAATGGCCAACCCGCGTTTATTTAAATCATGATTGACAGAATACAGACAATTCTCCCACAACAGTCACACACTCCTTTCTTCTGATAGTACATGAGACCATGCCCAATGTAAGTCGGTATCTTGAAGGCTATTGGCTAAAGGAGTTTCCACAACACCTCCTCCTATTATCTAAATAAGAGAGTTCTAAGTCTAATATAAATCTATACACAATAAGAACAAATAACATGTATGGTCCAGGGAAAAGAATAGGCAAAAACATACATAAAGATTAGAATTACAACTAGCATGAACAACATCAAACAAGAAACATGCTAAATATTTCAATAGGTATCCTATCCTAAGGAGTCTAAATCTTACATTTAAAATAGCTTGACTAAGTCATGAGAGGAAAGTAACTATGACTATCTAGTCTTCAACCCCATCAAAAACCTGAGAAGGGAAATAATATTACCTGAGCAATCAAGAAGTGCAATCAGGCAACTTCCAAAAGGTGCAGGAAATGACAGAGACAATTGGCTACCTGGGCAATCACCCAAAGGTTGCAATGTTGGGGCAACCAACTTTGGCTAAGGCCACAGTATCTGACAGACCATTTTCAGAGAGAGAAAATTTGAAAAACTGACTTATCCTGTCTTGGCAAGGTTTGGCAGTATTTTTGCTTATATCCTGCTTGTCTAGTTTGGACACTATGAATTTTGTCAGTAGTTGAGGCAGGGGCAGTTCTTTGCCCAAAGGCCAGTTTTGCCAAGAAGAAAACAAGCTCCACATGAATGTCTTCGGTGCTCAACATTCTCTCAGGAATAGATCAGTGCTGCCAGGAACAATTGTATCTCATATCAACAGAATCCTAAGTCATTTAAATGCTGTATTCTACAGTTCTTTGAAGTGTTTGAAGATTACCTATCTATGCAGAATATAATCTCTATGCATCTAAAGAACTTGACTAGTTTAACTATAAGTGATATGGGATTCCCCTCTGTATGCTATGAATGTGTTTTACTACCATTGGTTAATAAAAGAAGCTGCTTCAGTCTATAGCAGGGCAGAATATAGTCAGGCTGGAAGAGATGTAGACAGAGTAGGCGGAGTCAAAGAGAGATGCCGTGTAACCACCAAAGGAGAAAGGCACCCACAAAAGCCTGCCAGAACCTTGCCAGTAGGCTATAACTTCACAGTGATGCATAGATTAATAGAGATGGGTTAATTTAAAATATAAAAGCTAGCTAGAAATATGCTTAAGCTATTGGCCAAGCAGTGTTTTAATTAATACAGTTTCTGTGTAATTATTTCGGGCCTGGGTGGCCAGGAAATGAACAAGCAGCCTTTGACTACATATAAGCAGGACAAACATAGATGGCTATTGACCTACAGTTCTTAATACCTACATAGCTTAAAGACTAAAGCTTCATATTAAAAAATTAAACAGTCTTTAAACAAATATGCAGCAAATGAGCAAATTACATTACTCAAAATATAAACAATATATAAGTATCTTAATCAGAGGTAGAAATATATAGTGCAATATGATAAATATATCCTAAAATTGCATAAATATACAAAATATCTTAAGCAGAAGTAGAAACATATGTGCATATAATATGACAAAATAACTTTACATAGTTGCACAAATATTGTAAGCAGAAATAGGAGCATATTCAATATAACAAATATAATTTGATTTTACATCAATATGCAAGAATCTCTACCAATGTAAATTGTCTATAAATAATAGTTTACAAGTAATCACACTAATCTACCTGTTATCCCACCCCATTCAATCGCCCCTTTTTTTCAGAAGAGATCCTTGAGCCTACTTCATTTCCACACCCAATGCTATACTACTTATAGCCAACCCCTAATAGATGTCTCTAACCCTGAGGACAAACTTTGTTGGGAGAGGAGACATCATTTTCTAGAATTACTTCCAGTTGTCATAGGGGTGATGCTATTTCTATGGGATCCTGCAAAAACTAAAATGATGCTTAAGTTTCAAGATTACCATCTGGTACAATTGCAGATAGTCTCTGAGTAGTCAGTAGGGTTTTTCTGAAATTCTTATTTGAAGTTCTGGCCAAAATGTTGTAAGAAGTTGCGCAATCTCAGCTAGCCAAGTTGGAATCATCTTGAACAGTTTGTAACCCAAAACCAATCTTAAAGTGGTGTTATCAGCATAATGGCATCATAACAACCAGCTGGATTCATTATTGTGGGGCCCCATCTCTTCCTGGAGACTTCAAAGATTACTGCAGGAAGATTTATTGTTCATTGTAGAAAACTGAAACATTATTCATATCAAAATAGAAAGTTTGAATTTCTATAGGCATATATTATCATAGAGACAAAAATAGATATGGGAAAAAGTAAAATTGTTTGAAAGCAGAGTTTGATAACAGTAGTCTGGAGATTTTTATCTTCCTTCTGTGCCACATCAGGTGGCTCCTGATATGAGACAATATTGGGGGAAGCCACTTGTTTGTTCCAGGATGCCAGCCCTGAAATAATCACTCAGAAACTATATTATTTGCAATACTGTTTGGCCAATAGCTTAAGCGTATTTTTGGCTTACTCTTATATCTTAAATTAACCCATTTCTATTAATCTGTGTTATTTGCCATGTGGCTGTGGCTTACCAACAAGGTTTCAGTATGTCTGTCTCCAGTGGAGCTACATGGCTTCTCACTGACTGTGTCTTCCTTCTCCCAGCATTCAGTCTTGTTTTTGTCACCTAGCTCTATTCTGCCCTGTTCAGGCCCAAAGCAACTTCTTTATTAGCCAATGGTATTCACAGCATACAGAGGTGATCTCACATCAAGACAGAAACTCTGCATTTTTCTTTTAACAGCATGCTTGGATTTAGAGAAGGATAACCACAGTCCAACTCTAAAGCCAGCTTTGATTTTTAATAATTAACAACTACCATTATATGTATGTAAATAATATATTATCCTGCAGAGAATATTGGTATCATGAGTCAGATTTCTCTTTGCTTGGTGGTTCTTTCTGGATAGCTATCTTTTCTTCTTTAAGCATCTAGATGTCTAAGGTCTCTTGACTTTTTGAAGATAGGTATTTTCTAGTAAAGACAAGGACAGAACCCTGCCTCAACCCTTATGAGGTTTCCTTACAACCTGTGGATTGACATTGACATTGACCTGTGTATGAACTGTCATTTCTCTTTATCACAAGATTTCTCCTTCCCAGCACTTGGAAGACAGAGGCAGGAGGTTCTCTGTGAGTTCAAGGCCAGTCTGGTCTACAGAGTGAGTTCCAGGACAGGCTCCAAAGCCACAGAGAAACCCTGTCTCAAAAAACCAAAAAAAAAAGAGAGATTTCTCCTTTCAAACCAAATCTTGATTAATTTTGATTGTATCCATAGCTTTTCTTCCCCTGTGGAAACAAGAACAAAATCCCTTCCCCAATGTAACACATCTCCTGGTTTCCATTATGAGATCAACACATCCTTGAAATACACTGGCTGATTTAATTCAGAAGTTATTTCTATTATCCAATGTCACTCTGCAGCCACTGTTCTTTTCTCATTAGTGCTAAGAAAATTCAAGGCTAATAAAGCATTATGCAATCTACTTCTGAGGGTATTTATCATCACTTTCTGTTTGTTTAACATATACTTTAGAGTTCCATTTGATCTTTCTATAACTGCCTGGCCTGTAGGATTGTGTGATATACCTGTAATATAATTTATATTATAATAAGCAAAAATTGTTTCTTTTTTTAGAGAGATATGATAGACCATTGTCTGTCTTTATATGTGCAGGTATACCCATGATAGCCATAACTTCTAGTAAATGTGTGATTACTGAATCAGCCTTTTCCAAACTCAAAGCATTGGCCATTAAAACTTGAATAAGTATCAGTGGTGTGGTATACACATTTTAATTTTCCAAATTCTACAAAGTAGAACACATCCATTTGCCAGATTTCATTCTTTTGAGTACCCTTTGGGTTACTTCCTGCAAATAGTGGTGTTTGGTTATATAAAGAACAAGTAGGATATCTCCTTATAATCTCCTTGGCTTGTTGCCATGTATTAAACAAGTCCTTTTTTAAACCTTTACTATTAACATGATGTTTTTTATGAGATTCTGAGGCCTTCAGCACATTTCCAATCAATAATCAATCAATTTCTGCATTACCCTGTGCTAAAGGACCTGGCAGACCTGTATGGGATTGGATGTGTGTTACATATATGGGACAAATAATGAAGTCAATTCTGTATCATCTGGTATGAATTCAGTGGTTTCTATATGCAAAACAACTCTTTCTGCATATTGCAAATCAATAACTATGTTGAGAAGTTCTTTAAAATCCCTTAGTACCATATGAATAGCATATAATTCTGACTGTTAGATGTAGTCATAAGGACTTTTTTGCACTTTACTCAATTTTTCCTAGGAATTGAACATCTGCCTCCTTCAGAGGCCAATTTAGATGTCAAGATGCTGGAGTAATAATAGTCACATTCACACCCATGTCCAATAATCATTCAGTTATTATGTTATTTATTTGTACTCTCAACTTTGGTCTTTGATTATTCATAGAAGTCTGCCAAAATAAGTGTTTTCTATTTTCTACTAGAATTTTTTTATTCATCCTCCATGATTATAGCATATGGTTGTTTTTACAGCAGTGACTGAATTTTCTAATTTTCCTGGGGAGGCATGTCCTCCACAGTGACTGGGAATGACTGGACCACATTTGACCTGGGGGCCTGCCTATAAGAGGTCCCTCCCAAGGAGTTTCCTGATGGTAATGGGGTACCTTGTTTGTCTCTTGATGATCTACATTCATTGGTCCAGTGTCATCCTTTGCTGCATCTTCTGCATAATCCAGAAGGTTGGGGCCTTCTATTTGGGTGATTCTAGAAGAAACATTATTTCTAGGAATTCCCTATCTGCAATCCCTTCTCAAATGGCCTATTCTACCACAATTAAAACATTTGGTATTTTGATGTCTCTTCATACCTTTGGAAATTGCTTCTCCTACCTAAGCTTCAGTATTACAGTCAAATGAATCAACATTGGCTGTATGCAGGATCTAGTCATCCATTGGTGTTGATCTGACCTTTAAAGACCCAAGTATATTTTTGCATTATAAGTTGGCATTTTCAAAAGCCAGAGATTCAGTAAGTACTCATATAGCCTCTGGATCTGTTAACTCTATTTGTACAGCTTTCGTTAATCTATGTAAAAAGTCACTAAAGGGTTTTCTTAGTGACCTTAGTATATAATTCAATTCTTCTTCCTGGTTCTTGAAACTTGTTCCAGGCATTCAAGGCAGCTGTATGGCATAGGGACAAGATGTGTTTATTGTATATAGCTTGACTATCTGAATCAGCATAATGGCCCTCACCAAGAATTTGATCTTGAGAAGCCTCAAATCCTCTGGCTCTACCTTGATGTCCTCCTCTCTCCAATAGCACTTCTACTGTAACTGTGGCCCGTCTTCTAGCACAGCTGAGACTAATTGAAGCTAATCATGTAGGGTAACCTTATTTCTTGAAGCCCACATCTTTACCAGCTTCCTAACGTATAGTGAATGCATGCCATAAGATACTACTACTTGCTTAATATCTTTTAGATCTTTCATGCCTATAGGTTCCCATTTACACTCTGTATATACTTTTGGATATTGAGTATTTGCTGGTTTTTCAGAGGTAATAACAGGATAAATAGCTAAAACTCTTGATAAGTCATCTCTGACTCCGAGAGGCACTGATGATGCTAAATCATTACTGTTGTCCTTTGCCTCCTCTCCTTGCTTATCAGTTCTGACAAGTCCCTCAATCAATTCAAATATTCTATTACTGTCTTCTTTAAAATCTAAATCTTCTGACCTGTGAATATTTCTAATGATTTCATCAAATCAATTAATTTCTGGTTCTCATTCTGCACATGTGGCTCCAAGGTTTTACATTTTTCCATTAATGATATCTTCTCATCCTTAGATATTGTTTGGATGGTGTGTAGATTACTTCCTGGAGGGATGTTCTATCTGATAGCTTATCATAACTTTTTAACAAATTTTGATTGTCAGTTTCAACAGTATGAATCCTTTCTAATAACTTCTCATTACCAGTCTATAAAAACTGTATCATTTCTAAAAGTCTCTCATTTTTTGACTCTGTTATCAAACCATTTCTTTAAGAATATAATATGAAGAACAAAACTAATAGCTGCCATGGCCACAAAAATGTTTGTTTCAGGTAGATCATATAGCTCTTGCAGAAATCAAACAAAAAGGCTGTTAAATTCCAGGATGGTGATATTGTCTGCAATTATCTTGGGGTTGGTTTACAATTTTCAAATTTATTTATTTATTTATCAAATTAATTTACCTCCATTATAATTTTCATCAAATTGTTGTAGGTGTAATAATCTTGATTGGCCAGCAGGTGTCACAGTTGCAGCAGTAAGGCAGATCCTAGATCAGTACCTGAATTACCTGAGACTTAGCCAAATTACTAACAAATTTGGCAGCACACCAGCAAGGAACCCAGAGCTTGCAGGCAGTTGCAAGCCGCAAGGTTACTGGCCAGAGTGGGCCAGTAGCACTTGTGGATTCAACCTGGGAATGCAAGCCTGTGTTCCAGGTGCAGGGTTAGAACTCCCAGGGTCGGAACTCGGCTCAACAGCAGCTGGACCTCAGAATCAGATCTTAGCTTGGGTAGCAGCAGTGTGTCACATGGGCCTTTGGCCAGAGAAGTAACCGAGGAGTTGCGGCGTGAAGCCATGGGCAGCAGCAGGCCACATAGTAGGGCCATGTAGTTAAACCGAATCACATGGGCACGGCCTGGTGGAAATTGCTAAATTGCGCAGCAGGTCAACTGAGCCAAACCGAGTGCATAGATGTGCCGGAGGGCTAGCTTAAGTGCATGGGGTGGGAGGAGGCCCGGGTAATGGCGTGGGCTCAGGCTACATTGGGCACCAATTTGTAGTTGTACCAAAGAGTTCCACAATAGCCTGGAATAGAGCATAACAAAGGTTTATTTATTTGGGGATAAACTCACAGTAAGCATAGCAATCTGGTCCTCTGTGTGTGCTGGGAACTGGAACCAAATCCAGCAGGAAAAGAGACCCATTCATGTTTTTCCTCTGCATTTATAGTATATGAGACAATGCCCAAAGTAGGCCAGTATCTTAAAGACTGTCTGGTGGAGTTCTTTCAACACATATTACTTATGTATGTATTCATTTGTTCATTCATTCAATTATTTTTCAATACTAGGGACCAAACCCAAAACTTCATAGCACAACAGGCAAGTGCCCTTATTGAGTGAGAGCTCCAGCAGACTTTTAACTTGGTAGGAATCTTCTCAAATATATGATAAATGATCCTGTTATTACACTAGTTAAGTGAGAATTTAAGCTCTCCTCATGACTAGGGGTGGCTTGGAAGCACTGCCTCTTTGACTGTTGGGAACCGTGCCTTGTTGCATTGTTCTAGGCTGTCTCTGAGGACATAGTAGGGCCACCTTTCACTTGCATCTCTGCTGTTATTCTTCGAGGGCAGGACACTGCAGCCAAGTTAGCACTTGAGTGACAGGAAAGCCCTGCAAGAGACAGGAGTGCCTGAAAGTGGTTCCATCCTCTACAGCAAAAAGCAAGAGACAGGGGTACCTTGTTTTATTATGCTTTTGTCTTGTTCTGTTTTCTGGTCAAGATCTCACTCTATAGTCCAGGCTAGCCGGGAACACGTGATCCTCATGTCTCAGCCTCCCGGTTCTGAGATGGCTGGTGTGTTCCTCTATGTCTGGCTTCTCTTCACAGTGTTTTGCACATTCTGTATTACTTACAAATTGAAGGTGTCTATCAACCTTGCATGAAGCAAGTTCACAGACACCATTTTTCCTATAGATAAGATGATCACTAGCACTTTTAACAGTATATATATATGAGAGAGAGAGTATACACTCTGGTATCACAGTAGTGTTTGCATGTAATCCAAGAATTCAGGAGGCTAAGGAAGGAGGATCATCAAACTTGAACTTAAAAAAGAAAAAAGAAGGAAAAGAAAAGAAAAAAATCACAAACATAGAGGGCAAGGAACCAGGGGGAAACACATTTTTTTAATTAAATAGTATGACTATAACTTGTGCATGTGTGTGGTGTGTGTGGTATGGTGTGTGTGTGTGTGAAGTATGGTGTGGGGGTGGTATTGTGTGTGTGGTATGGTGTGTGTGTGTAATGTGGTGGCATTTCATTTATATTTAATAACTAAAGCTTGCCTGAGGATCAGAGAAGTAAAATAGCCACATTGGCCAGCCTTACAGACCAAGCAGCAATGACACACACCTTTAATCCCAGCAGTCATACTGTCTTACCTTAGAAACCAGGCGGTAGTTGCGCATGCCCTTAATCCCAGAACTAGAGAGGATTATAAAATGGGAAGAGACAGCTCTCAATCTCAATCTCATTCTGAGGTCTCCTAGAGGCAGGATCACTATTTTCAGACTGAGGTCCAAGTAAGAGCCAGTGGCTGACTGCTTTGCTTTTCTGGTCTTCAGGTTGAACCCCAATATCTGTCTCTGAGTTTTTATTAATCATGCTTTAGTGTAGTATGGTATATGTGTGTGGTATGGTGTCTTGTGTGTGGTATGGTGTGTGTGTGTGTGTGTATGTAGTATGGTATGTGTGTGTGTGGTATGGTGTCTGTGTGTGTGATATGGTGTCTTTGTGTGTATGTGTATATGTGTGTATGTGGTAAGTGCACATGCCTGTGCTAACATGCTACAGTACAGTGGAAGTGCAGGCACAGAACAACTTCAGCTTTCTAGAATTGGTTCTGTACTTGCACTTTGGAGTCTAGCTACTGAATTCAGGTCATAAAGTTTGCATGGCAAGTGCCTTTACCCTCTGAGTGGCCTCACTGGCCCAGAATATATTTTTTTAAAAAAAAATAGATTAATTTACTCTGTGTGTGTGTGTGTGTGTGTGTGTGTGTGTGTGTGTGTTCATCATGTATGTGCAGGCATCTGAAGAGACCAGAAGAGGGCAATGGATCACCTTAGAGCTAGCATTACAGGTGGTTGTGAACTGAAGCCTCAGTATCGCTGAGATATTCCTGGGCAAGCTTTCTGTTTGTTTGGCTTCAATGGTGCTGGAGATGGAGCCAAGGACCCACATGTACTAGGCAAGCACTGAATCATTGAGTTGTGTCTCCGGCCTTGTACATAAAATCTATTTTGGTATAGTTTACTTCAATTTATTTTGAGTTCACATATGCACTACAAACAGATGATAGAAATCAAAATATAAGTAACTTCTGTTGAGTACGAGACCAAGGCTTCCAGGATACTAAGAGCTTCAGCACTGAACCACATCCCCAGCCTGAAGGAAGCCTTATATCTCTGCTGAGGAGATGGCCTAGGCCACGGTTGAGCTTTGGCTGTGATCTTCAGTGGACCTGCATGGATGCCTAGGGATCTCCCTCCCTTCTGATGTGCTCAGTATCTCAACAACATTACGAAAGGGTGGAGCCTTTTCAGTTCAGTTTTGAGCAGCATTTCATACTTTGGTTCTGACTTAGAACATGATACTGACTTCAGAGGATTCCTACGCATGTTCATGTGGTCCCCAAGAAGATGCTATGAAGTCATTACCTTCATCCGCGGACTCCAAGGAGACCTGACAGCCTTCCTTCACTGGTCCTCCTTCATGAAAGTCGACATTTGACAACAGTCAAAAATGACATTAAAAGGGAAAAAATGAAAACCATTTCCTCAAGGCAGAGAAACAAACAAATAACCACAAAATAAGGCAGGGTGAGAGAAGAAATCTACCTGCTTCAGAAGCAGGGAGGAGAAAGGTCACTTTAAATATGGAACCAGGGAAGTCTCACAAAGATGGTGGTATTGGAGGAGAAATGGTGACCCAGGAAATGCAAGCCTGAGTGTGAAACAGTGTGGGACAGCTCCATGCCAAGGACCTGAGGCCTCCAGCATCTGATGCACAAAAGGTTGTAGAAGATACAGAGTGTCATTTTGTTCCACAAGATCCTGAAAGTGATCTTCAGGGGTCTGCAATTACTCTCCATGCTATGTGTCTTAATTAGAACTTCTATTGCTGTGAAGAGACACGATGACCATGGCAACTCTTACAAAGAAAACATTTAATTGGAGATTAGCTTAGAGTTTCAGAGGCTTACTCCATTATCATCATGGTGGAAAGCCCAGAGTGTGCAGGCAGACATGGTGCTGGAGAGGAAGCTAAGGGTTCTATGTCTTGGTCCGGAGGCAACAGGAAATGAACTGATCCCACACTGAGTGTATCTTGAGCAAAGGAGATCTCAAAGCCTGCCCCCACAATGACACACTTTCTCCAACAAGGCCACACCTACTTCAGCAAAGTCACACCTCCTAATAGTGTCACTCTTTTGAGGTGTTCTTTCAAACCACCACATCATGGAATTCTCAGCCAGCCTTTAAAGGAATCAAAGTGGGAAACGCATCATCTGAACTGGTAGCCCAGTCGTGGGCACAGTAAAGGAGCAAGAACAGGACAAGGATTATGCAGACAGGAAAGGAGGTCATGGGCAATGCTGGAACCCTCCATCCCCTGGCCTCTTCTGTTAGGTGGGTGCTTCTTACTGAACCTTCTACCTTCATCTGAAGGGATGCAAGGGTGTGGTACCTGGAGCCACAACATCTTGCCAAGGGAAGGACTGGTCAAGGTCTGCTTGCTGTGTCGGACTGTCACAAACTGGAAGGGAATTTAGTCTAATCCATCCCACCCCATTCTTTCAGATTTGGGTGGTCACTCCACATATATACAGCGCTTAAAATAGGGTCTGGTTCTGTGACTACACATATATGTGGCAATTAATTCCTAAGTGGAGAAAGAGGAAACAAACCTGGCAAAACCACAGGACTCCTCTAGGCTCGGAAAGAAATGAAATGATGACATTTTTTAAAGAACATATTTGGGGACTGGAGAAATGGCTAAGCATTCAAGAGACTGGCTTCTCTTCCAGAAGACCAAGGTTCAATTCCCAGCACCCATATGGCAGCTCACAGCCACCTATAACTCCAATTCCAAGGGAAATGGCACCCTCTTCTGGCATGGTGCATACACTTTAGACTTACCTCTTTATATACTCATCTTTATACATGAAAAAAAAATTGTGAAAGATACATTCTCCTGTATCCATGGCAGTGATTAATGTTGGTTCCTCAGCCAACAAAGCCAGGTCCTCCACTTGTGAATGGAAAATGTAAGGCATGAAAAATAAAGAAAAGTGAAGGAGTGCGGAGGAGAGACTGAAGGCAATGTGTGACACTCTGGCTGCTGTTAAGAGCCATACAGATGACAAGGGGCTTTTGCTACTGAGTCCATTCTCTATGATGTGAAGATGTGCAGGGAAAAGTATGGGAGAGTTGGCTTTCCTGGTCCCTTCCACCTCCTGATAGAAGTTCTGTCAATGAGCAGCCCGTGATCTCTCAAAGGAGAGAAACTAGCCAGGAGGAGGTGGTGCACACCTTTAATCACAGTGCTTGGGAGGCAAAGAAAGGCCGGAGGCTCTCAATGAGTTCTCTACAAAGCGAGCTCCAGGACAGCCAGAACTGTTACTACAGAGACATCTTAGCACAAAAAAAGTAACAAACAAACAAACAAAAAAAATGGAGAGAAACTATACCTGGCCTTACTCACAGTCTCCCAATTCTTCTCAAACCCTGCATTCGATGTGGCACCCTGAAACTCCAGCAGTCATGAGGCTGAGGCAAAAGTGTCACATGATCCTATGAGGACCTCCAAGTTTTCCAGCCCTGTATCCTGGGGTTGGGTATTTCCTCCAAGTCTGGAAACATGGACTAGAGCTGGACATTGGAAGTGGGTGGAGGGGACAAACCAGCGTCTATAGTCATCCTCACCTGGGGGAGCTGGGCAGCCCAGCCCCGGATGCAGATGAAGCTAAAGGAACCAGAAAGGACGCTCAAAATGCGTGTTCTCACTTCTTACATCTTGTTGGTCTCAGAGGTCAGAGGACAGAACTGTCTCTCATGGGCTAAAATCAAGACATTTGCAGAAACTGGCAGAAGACTCTGCTTCCTTGCATCTTAAAGAGATCCTCTGTATTCCTTGGCTCTTGGCCACCCGTTCTTCAGCTCTGGAAATCTCCTGGAATTTCCCACATCACATTTCCACCTGGATGCTCTAATTGTCTCTAATGAGATTTACACAAAGGTACCTGCAACTTTCCCCTGCTTTAGCTTCTCGGTTTTGCACTTACAATGCCTCTTTTGCCAGATAAAGAACATCACGAGTTCTGGAGTTTAGGATGTAGACATGAGGAAGGGCTCCTGTTCTGTTTCCCATAATGGAGTGTTTCCAGGAGCAAAAAAAAAAAGAAAGGGACTCCGAGCTTATGTTATTTGAATAGACTTTATGAAGAAGAACAATTCAAACTATAACATTTTCTGTCTTGTGCATTCTTCTGGTCTCAGACTTCACATGTGAATGCTCATTAATGGGCCCATTCACGTGAAGAAATGAACCCCCACTTACCAGATTTTGGTAAAGAAAAACACATATTAGGCAGTGTTCATTCCTATAATGAAACTGCATAAAACTGTACTTCAGGAAACTAGAGTTGGAGAGAGAACACTTGCTGCTCTTGCAAAGGAACCGGTTCAGTTCCCAGTACCCATGTCAGGTGGCTCAGAGCTGCTTCTAAGTCCAGTTCCAGGGGGATCTAGTGCCATCTTCTGTTCTCTGAGGACACTGAATTCATGTATACATATATACATATGCATATAAGTCTATGTAAAGAAGAAACAAACATATAAAATGAAGAAATCAGCAGAGCATGGTGCCACATGTCTTTCATCCCAGCACTCAGGAGGCAGAGGCAGGCAGATCTCTGAGTTCAAGACCAGCCAGATATATAGGGTAAATCTCAAGACTGTTAGGGCTACATAAAGAAATACTGTCTGAAAAACAACAACAAATATAAATAAATAAATAAGTTAATAAGTGAAAAGAAGAAAGCAGTTGCTACAGAGCTGGTTAAACCTAGGACCAAGAAAGCCTGTGGCTGGACTCTGCACCTTTCCTGTCATCTCTTCATCCCAGACATGCAGGGATGGGTCAACATACGAAAATCTGTCTATGTAATCCACCATATAAACAAACTGAAAGAAAAAAATCACATGATCATATCATTAGATGCTGAAAAAGCCGTCAACAAAATCCAACACCCTTTCATGATAAAGGTCTTGGAGAGAATAGAGATACAAGGAATATACCTAAATGTTGCAAAGAGGGGGCTGCTTGTTCATCCTGGCCACCCAGCTAGCTTATTAGCCCTGAAATAACCACAAAGAAATTTTATTAATTAAATCACTGCTTGGCCCATTAGCTCTAGCCTCTTATTAGCTAACTCTCACATCTTGATTTAACCCATTTCTATTAATCTGTATATTGCCACGTAGCAGTGGCTTACCAGCAAAGGTTCAGCATGTCTGACTCTGGCAGTGGCTCCATAGCGTCTCCTGACTCTGCCATCTTCCTCCCAGTATTCAGTTTAATTTTCCCTGCCAACCTCAGTTCTGCCCTATCAATAGGCCCAAATCAGTTTCTTTATTAACCAATGAAATCAACACAAAGACAGAAGGACCTCCTACACCACCTAAACATAGTAAAGGTAATATAAAGCAAGCCAACAGTCAACATCAAACTAAATGGAGAGAAACTCAAAGCGATCCACTAAAATCAGGAACAAGACAAGGCTGTTTACTCTCTTCAAATCTATACAATATAGTACTCAAAATTCTAACTAGAGCAATAAGAAAACAAAAGGAGATCAAAGGGATACAAATTGGAAAGTGAGAAGTCAAACTTTTCCTATTTGTAGGTGATATGATGGTATATATAAGTGACCCAAAAAATTCTACCAGGAAACTCTTACAGCTGATAAACACCTTCAGTAATGTGGCAGGATACAAAATTAACTAAAAAAAATCAGTAGCCCTCCTATACACAAAGGATAAATGGGCTGAAAAAGAAATCAGGGAAACACCATTTATGATAACCACAAATAACATAAGATATCTTGGAGTAACTCTAACCAAACAAGTGAAAGACCTGTATGACAAGAACTTTAAGACTCTGAAGAAAGAAATTGAAGAAAATATCAGAAAATTGAAAGATCTCCCATGCTCCTGAGTAGGTGTATCAACATAGTAAAAATGGCAATCTTACCAAAAGCAGTCTACAAATTCAATGTAATCCCCATCAAAATCCTATTGCAGTTCTTCACAGACCTCGAAAGAACAATAATCAACTTCATATGGAAAAATTTTTTAAAAAAAAAACAGGATAACCAAAAGAATCCTGTACAATAAAGGAACCTCTGGAGGCATCACAATCCCTGTCTTCAAGTTCTATTGTAGAGCTACAGTAATGAAAACAGCTTAATATTGGCACAAAAACAGACAGGTGAACCAATGGAATTGAATCAAAAACACTGACATTAATCCACACACCTATGAACACCTGACTTTTGACAAATTTTGACAAACTATACAATGGAAAAAAGGAAGCATATTCAACAAATGGTGCTGAAAAAACTGGATGTTGACATGTAGAAGATTGTAAATAGACCCATATCTATCACCATGCACAAAACTCGAGTCCAAGTGGATCAATGGCCTCAACGTAAAACCACACTGAACCTGATAGAAGAGAAAGTGGGAAGTAGTGTCAAACGTATTGACACAGGAGACCACTTCCTGAATATAACAGCAGTAGCTCAGACACTGAGAGAAACAATTAATAAATGGGATCTCCTGAAACTGGGAAGCTTCTGTAAGGCAAAGGAAATGTTAAATAAGACAAAATGGCAGCCTACATAATGGGAAAAGATCTTTAGCAACCCCACATCTGATAGAGGGCTGATCTCTAAAATACATAAAGAACTCAAGAAACTGGACATCAAAATACCAAATAATCCAATTTTAAAATGGAGTACAGTTCTAAACAGAGAATTCTCAGCAGAAGAATCTCAAATAGCCAAAAAAACATTTAAGGAACTGGTCAACTTCCTCAAGCATCAGGATAATGAAAATCAAAACAACTCCAAGATACCATATTACACCTGTCAGAATGGCTAAGATCCAAAACACTGATGAGAGCTTATGCTGGAGAGGACGTAGAGTAAGGAGAACACTCTTCCACTGCTGGCAGGAGTGCAAACTTGTACTGCCACTTTGGCAGTTTCTCAGAAAATTTGGAATCAATCTATCTCAAGACCCAGCAACACCAACACGACTGCTAGGCATATACCCAAAGGATGTACATTCATACCACAAGGAAATTTGCTCAACTATGTTTATAGCAGCATTATTCATAATAGCCAGAACCTGAAAACAACCTAGATGCCCCTCAACCAAAGAATGGATAAATAAAATATGGTACATTTACACATTACTCAGCAGCAAAAAACAATGGCATCTTGAAAATTGCAGTCAAATGGATGGAACTAGAAAAAAAATCCTGAGTGAGGTTACCCAGACTCAAAAAGACAAACATGGTATGTACTCACTCATAAGTTGATATTAGATGTGAAGAAAAGGATAGCCAGGCTACAATCACAAAACCCCTGAGGAGCTAGGTAACAAGAAGGACCCTAAGAGGGACAGGCATAAATAGCCCTGGGAGGGGAAATAAATAAGATCTCCTGAGTAGACTAGGAGCATGGGTGGGGAGAGGGGAAGGAAGGGTGAAGGGGAGGGGAGAAGTAGAGGAACATTAGGGAATGGGATGGTTGAGTTGGGGGAAGGACAGAGAGGGAGAGCAAGAAAAGAGATATCTTGATAGAGGGAGCCATTAAGAGGTTAGGAAGAAATCTGGTGCTAGGGAAACTCCCAGGAATCCACAAGGATGACCCCAGATAAGACTCCAAGCAATAATGGAGAGGGTGCCTGTAATCATAGAACCTTCATTCAGTAACCAATGGAAGCAGATACAGAAATCCACAGCTAAGCACTGGGCCAAGCTCTCAGAGTCCAGTCGAAGAGAGGGAGGAGGGAATATATAAACAAAGGGGTCAAGACCATGATGGGGAAACCCACAGACACAACTGACCTGAGCTGAGGACCCTCCATAGGGCCAAACTAGGTCCTCTGAATATGGCTGAGAGCTCTGTGGCTTGGGCAATCTGTGGGGCCACTGGCAGTGGGACCAGGATTTATCCCTAGTGCATGAACTGGTTTTCTGGAGTCCATCCCCTATGGAGGAATGCCTTGCTCAGCCTCAATATGGGGGTAAGGGTCTTGGTCTTGCTTGCCTCAACTTGATATGCCAGGCTTTGTTGACTCCCCATGGGAGGCCTAACCCTTCTGAAGAGTGGATGGAGGGCTGGTGAGTGGGGGGGGGAGGTGAGGGAGGAGAGGGAGGTGAGGAGAGAGGGGGAACTGTAGTTGGTATGTAAAATGAAAAAAAAAACAGCTTTCAAATAAACATTTTTTACAAAGGGTTTCTACTGCTGTGATAAATACCATAAACAAAAACAACCTGGGGGTGAAAGGGCTTATTTTGCTTACAGTTCCATATCACAGTCCATCACCCAGGGAAGTCAGGGCAGGAACTCAAGCAGGAGCCCTGAAACAGGAGCTAAGGCAGAGATATCGGAGGAATGCTGCTTACTGGCTTGCTCCCAGGACTTGCACAGCCTACTTCCTTACAGCAGCCGGGACCAGGAGCCCAGAGCTGTGGACTCTAGAGAAATGCTCTACAGGCTTGCCTACAGCCAGACTTTCTGGAGACATTTTCTCAATTGACGTTTCTTCCTTTCCGATGACTCTAGCTTGTGTCAAGTTGACAGAAAGTAGGCCACACACCTGCAAACTGACCTAAGTCAGTTTGCTCTTGTTTCTGCCATTCTTTCAAATGTACAGTTTTGAGTAACGTTCTGATGATGTCTCTTGGCCACCTTTCCTGTCCCTGGGCTCAAACTGAGGAACCTCGTGCCGCCCCTGAATCAACACTGATGTCCCTCATCCTGTGCCAGCTGCACCAGCCATCTGCCAGTTCTGCCAACAACAATGAACAGGGCATCTTGGACTCCAGTGAGCTCTGTGCAGTAAGTCCTAGTGGGAAACAATAGTGGGTGCTTGCTCAGTCGGGTGGGATATGGATGAAGAAAAGCCCAGGTCTCGTCTACTGTCTGCTCTTGGTGTGAGAGTGTGAGGTTTAGTGGCTGCACTGGGTAGAATAGCCAGTCTTCCTTATTTTAAAATTGGGCTTGACAATGAAGCTTTGATTTTAAGATGGCTGATGCCCTAATTTCATTGCACTACTGGATTCTTCCTTTTCTTGCCTAACATTTGCAATAAGATTGTTTTAAAAAGAGAAAAATGTGTGTTATACATGTTTACGTGATATCCCAAAGTTCAATAGAGCAGGGCCCTTCCAGCTGTCCAGAAAATAACCGATTTTATTTCTTTCCAATGTGCCATAAGCTAATGTTTTTGTACCATAAAATAAAAATGAATTGCTTGAAAAATAAAAATGTTTTTAAACTTAACAGAATACACTCTGGATAGTATTGCCACAGAACATATGAGTCATTGTTGGTGGGAGTGGAGGGGGTGTTAATGGCTCCATGAAACTGAAAAACAAGATGCCTGTGCTGTCTGCTCCTTCCTGAGAGTCTCTCTGTATGTGTCCTGGGCTCTGAGATAGTCTTCAGTACAAACACCTGCACCTGTATGGCAGCCGGTTTATGACACTATATTTGAAGGCTGGAGATGTAACTCAATCAGCTGAGTGCTTGCTTCATGAAGCCCTGGGTTCAGTCTCCAGTACCGAGTAAACCAGGTGTGATGTCACACCCCTGTGACCCCCAGTGCTTTTGGGAGGTGAAGGGAGAGGATCAAGAGTTCATGTCATCCTTGACTACAAAGGCAGGTGGAGGCCAGACTGGTTACATGAGAGACTCTGTCTCAAAAGCTGGATGATAAACAATGTTAAAAATTCTCTCCATGTTTCTGACACCCTCACCTAGTGAGAGTATTTTTCATCTATTGCTCAAGTGAAAATCAGATCTTAGATCAGCGAGCTTTTTCTGCAGTCTTATACTTTCCTTTTCCAAAAGAAAAATCCTTTAACTGCAATGGGAGCAGGCCTAGCGGCTGGTGCTGGAAGGGAGGGGATGCCGGGGAAGCTGTGAGGAGCTTTGTGAGTTGGCAGACGCTAGGATTTTCTTCTCCGTGCAGCAGCGTGCTGAGCTATATGTTTTGCATAGACACATTCCTTTGGCAAACAGACTGTTCTTTTCGGTATAGACCTCCAACACACTGGTGTCGTCATGCACCGGGGAGAGAGGCGTGCTCCAGGGACAGAAATCCAAGGCTGAGCTCCTCAAGATGCAATGCCTGTATCTAGCCACAAGGAGGTGCTTGGAGCACAGGTGTGATTCAATTTAAGACAAACTACACCCTTGTTCTTGGGTAGGGAGGAAGGTTATGTTAAGGTGGGAGGCTATTTACGGTAAGTTGATCAAACCAGTTTAGATGCGCACATCTTACAAGAGCTACTGAATAAGTCTGAAGACGCAGACTGACCGTAGAGTGGAAGTATAGTGGCTGGCAGAGCTGCCTTCCAAGAGGAAAATTAGCCACCATGCTGCGCCTTTGCTACCAGATGAAAAGAGCCTGGAGTTACACACACACACACACACACACACACACACACACACACACACACACACACACACTTCGTTAACAAGCTGAGCATGCTGGTTTATATCTGCAATCCCAGTGTTTAGGAGGCTGAGGCCAGACTACCACAAGGCCAAGGGCCAACTCAGGTTACATAGTGTCAAGATAGCCTGAGCTACTTTTTGAGACCCTATCTCAAAAATACACACATACTTACATACATACACATGCATACATATACACAGACATACATATATGCATACTTACATATATACATGCATATACACAACATACATGCATACTTATATGCATACATACGCATATACTAATAACTAGCCCTCACAAACAAACTGGCAGAGAACAGACTTTGGTTTTGGTTTATTTTGTGCCCTGAATTCAAGTTCTACAAGGAGACAGATGCAACATTCCAAAGGTGGGGTCTGTCACACTGAGAGTTAATACTGAGTAACCAGGAGTTGTTCCTAAGTGACACAGGGTACACACAAGTGGCATATCTTACATTCCCCTCACTGAAGCAGGCACCAGAGCCCAGGGATTGACCAGAGTCTGCTCAAAGCCTGGGTCTGACTCTCTTTGTGGCTAGCCGATTAATTCTTTCAAGAAAGATATCCAACCATATTCTTCTTTCTGCTTCAGTATCCAGAACAGAGGCCACAACAATGTCCTGCTAACCCACAAAGGCACAGAGTGTGTTCTCATTCCCTTTAATCTATGCTGGTCTTGTGACCTGGTGTGCCCAGTAGGAAATTCCCGAATGATACTACCAAATGACACTATAGCACTTGGCCCCAGACCTCCCAGAGACTGGCAGTCTCCACTTTCATCTTCTTGGATGGCTGCCACCATAGTGCAATAGTCTAAACAAAGAGGCTATGTGCAATGAGCGGCATCCTGGAGGATGAAAGAAAAAGAGGAGGCCCAGCGAGCCCCTGCATCTTTGAACCGGACCAGCTGAGGTATCAGTCATGTGAGTGGGACCAGCTTGGATCTGAGAGTCTTAGGTGAGCTGTCCCAGCAGATATTACAGGAACAAATGATCCATACCCAACAAAGTGCTGTACGAACTACAGAATCATGAGCAAATAGTTGTTCCCACCCGTCGTTTTTTGTCACTTTGGTTTGGTTTTATGAGACAGAATCTCAAGCCGCTCAATTGGCCTCAAACCTGCTATGTAGCCAAGGTTGGCCTTGAACTCTTGACCCTTTCTGCCTCTATCTGCAAGCTTTGGGGTTACCGGTCTTTACTGCCATGCCCAGCTTTGAGTGGTGTCAGAGTTTAAACCCAGACCTTGCTGCATATTCTTCCTTAAGTCACATAATAATGTCATTCTCTTTCATTAGAAGGCAAGCATGATGAGGAGATGTCTTGATTATTACACATCTCCGATGCCCACTACTTAACAGAGCCCCTGGGGAAGGAAGGAAGAATCCTGATATAGTGACAGCCAGGGAAATATAAGAGGTGAGAAGGTGCCTGCCAAGCTGTGGCCTGTGAGCTCCCTGGCACAACCTCAAGGAACAAGCTTCAGGGACCAAAGATTGGGAAAAATTAAGTTGTGGTCAAAGAGGTAAAAACCGAAGTAAACCAAAGCGATGCCAGAGCCATAGAGGTGATGCCAATGTTAATAGCCACTGGGCTGGTGACATTTGAGGGTGTAAATCCACATTCAGAAAGACTGGAACTGTTAGCATGGGGCGTGTGGCAGGTCAGAGTGAGAGCCCGGGGAGATGGACTGAGCACAAGAAAGGCAACAAAAGGACCATCTCAGGGGAAGGGGGGCTCCGTTCAGGTCTAGTTTATCTAAAGGTAAGCGGCAAGTCAAGACACAGATGGGAGCCAGTGTTTTCTTTTTATTTATCTTTTTATTTTGTTGGATATTGAAGTTAAAGCCTCACACTTGCTAGGCAAGTGGTCTACCACTGAGCTACATCCCCTGCCCTTGTTTCTATTTTTGAGCTATTTTTATCACAGATGTCTAGCCCTCCAGAGCTAATCTGAGATGTTCACGCAAATAATTAATGTTTTCAATACAACTGCTTCAGTTGGCAGAGCAGTGTGCCCCTGTGCCGGGATATGGGCTGACATCACACTTCCCCAAGAAATTAATGTCATAAAGTTTGCCATTGGGTTGCAGCTTCACAAATGCCAGGGCCCAGCGGGCTTCTTCTTCTTCTTCTTCTTCTTCTTCTTCTTCTTCTTCTTCTTCTTCTTCTTCTTCTTCTTCTTCTTCGTTTTCTTTATAGTCATGTCTTAAACTAAATCTAGTACTCAAGGTGGCAAAGGAAGGCCAGGGAATAGAGCCCAGGGCCTCAAACATATCAGACAAAGTCTCTGTGACTAAGACATACCAAGAGCCCCAGATGTCAGAATTAATGGGGAATTTCAGGTGAGGGAGAGGGAGAAGAAGGTAGGGAGGGAGAGAGGA
>PVIU01015642.1:0-47583 GCA_004026605.1 Ondatra zibethicus
CCAACCTGGTCTACAGGGTGAGTTCCCAGGAAGCCAGGCTTAGGCAGTGGAGGTAACCATTGACAACAGAAAGCCAGTGAAGATGTAATTGAATGAGGGTGTGGAATGTTCATTTACACTGTGTGAATATATGTCACTGTGATTGGTTTAATAAAGAATATGACTGGCCTATAACTAGGCAGGATAAGGTTCGGGGGAGAATCAGACTAAGAGGATGCTGGGAGGAATCTCTACAAGGAGATGCCGAGAGGAGATGAACTTGCCGGATTGAGAAAAGATACCAAGCCATATGGCAGAGGGTAGATAAGAAATATGGGTTAATTTAAAATGTAAGAATTAGCTAGTAATAAGCTTAAGCTATTGACCAAGCTTTCATAATTAATAAGACATCTCTGTGTGATTATTTGGGAGCTGGCTGGTGGGACAGAAAAGTCCACCTACATGAGAGGGCCATGTTTCAGCCCTAGCAGGCAGCAGAACTTGGCAGCTTTGGCTATGTGGTTCTGGCTTTAGAATCAACAAGATGCCAGACATGGGATACCTGCTGAGGAAAGCTGCCAACATGGAGTGGAACCAACCCAAGCATGTCACAGTCAACAAAGTCAACGGAGTTTACCCTGCTGATGGCCTCCCAAACCACCAAGAGCTGGGTGAGTACCATTGTACTCAGTGGGGTTGTGAACAAACCTCCTGGGAACACACTGGCTCCTTCATGACCCTAGAAAGGAAATTATCACAACCTACCTGTGGTCTCAGGCCATGTAATACCATACCTACAAAGGTTAGGGCCTGGCAGGAAACCAAAGGTCATTAATGGGAAATTAGCAGAACCTGAGGAGTCAGGTTTTATGTAAATTGTTGAGACCCAGGCAGAAAATTTATTACCCAAAAGAAACCACCATCTAGGGTCATCTGGCTCCTTGGTCCATCTTGGTCCCTGGAATACAAGCCTCCTAAGGTGGCAAACCCCAAAACCCCAATTTCCCCAGAAATTTCTTTGGTAACCATGGGGATAAAGATCTAGGAAGCAGTTTTCCATACGGCTGCTGGCCAGCACTAAAGACTTTCTTTCGACTTTGTTTTTTCAAGACAGGGTCATCTCACTATGTAGCTCTAGCTGACCTGGAACTCACTGTGTAGACCTGGCTGGCCTTGAACTTACAGAGATCTGCCCATCTCTGCCTCCCACTTAAAGGTGTGCACCATTACACTGGCTCTCAGAGTGTCTGTGTGATGGCCTCTGGTGGGATTACCTCGCAACATGAAGAGAATGGACATTACATAAAGAACTGTTAGCCACTGGGCTAGCGAAGCCATGGGTTCCGGTCCCAGCACCACATAAACTGGCACTGGGGAGATTGAGGCAGCAGGACCAGAAGTTCATGACAGGCGAGCTGTGCATCTCAGCTGCCGCCCAGAGGAGAATGAAGCAGGAAAATCATACCATTTATAAGCAGCCACATGGCAGGAAAGGGCTGTGGACGGGGTAGATAGCTTCAGAATAAAAGAGTGAAAAAAGCCCGAAGTACCAGAGAAAGCACACTTAGGTAGTGGTCAGATTCCAAAAGAAACAGAAAAGAAGAAAAAGGGAAAGTTATAAATTTCTGAGTCAGACTCCATAGCTCACTGCACCAGGGTTGAGTTTTCTGGGAAGTAGAAATACTTTATCTCATTAAAGAGATAATTATTCCCGCCCCCATGTCTCTATCATGGCTAAAGGTGAAGCAGTCTTCCTGAGGGATGGTCTCTTAGACTCATGGTTGTCCTACTTAACTGGGTTAACAAGCAGGGTAGCTTGGAATGTTAGGTATAGACCTAGGCTAGAGAAATAGTGCTCCCTAATGGACCTCCACAAAACGCAGACCAAGGCTACTGTAACCTTCTTCTCTCTGAAGAGGTGACACCACAGTCGCAGGAGGTGAGCTGAAATTGGGAAATAGAGGTAGCCCACTTTTACCGTGGCAATCTAGAGATCCAGTTCTAAAGCCGTCACTAGAAGGATGAGAAGTGGCGAGGTAAGGTGTGACTGGTGCTTCAGTCACGCCCTCAAGTACAGCTTCTGGGCAAGGGTGATTTGGAGACAGAAAATCAGAGAACCAAGGACATTCCTGCTCCTGCTGCCATCCAGGTCCCTGCCCCTTAGCTGCCTAATCCATTTACAATTCCTCTTCTCATCAAAGCAGGAGCTTTTGGAACAGCCATTGGAATCTGTGGGCAGAGTGTGGATGCTCTGGGGATGGAGAATGAGCGTATAATGATCGGGATAGTTCACCTTGCATCAGAGGCACGGATGCAGCAATAGCTGGTTTGACTGGGGCTTTAATTCCAGGGATTTCTCAGGCTCATCCTCAGACATTTGTTCAGATTCCCATCATAGTGCCCTTCATTCTCGGGGAAAAAAACACAAAAAAACTTGCTCATAATCACAGTAGGTGCTGCCCAAAAGTGATGGGGTGAGGAAGGTGTGATTGTAGTGTGGGATTTCTGCCTTTGGGGAGATAGGACTTAATGTCTAGGAATAAGTCAGGAGCAAGTTTTTCTTCAAGTTGAAGGGTAGACTAGCTCTGTGCATTCCCTTGGAAAATTAGAAAGCCAACTGGACATGTTGTTAAACTTCCTTTTAAATATTTATGTTGGTGCCCAAAGACTTATGCAGCTCTCAGCCTTGGTGAGAGAAGGCTGAGTGGGCAGGTCAAAGTGGGGTCCCGTGACTGGCTAGAGTACTGGAAAGAAATGACTGCTGAGTGCCTGGCCTCAACAGGAGGTCTGATGACCTACTTTAGGCCCAGCGAACTTTGGGGAAGGAGGTAGGGCTGTGAGCATAGAAGATGGCGGAAGTGCAGTGGGCGGTGTTTTGTGGCTATGATGTGGGAGGTTGCACTCAGAACACAGGGCAGTTTATGACCACCTGCTTGGGGAGAGAGGGAGGGATGGAGAAGGGAGGGAGGGAGGGAGAGAGAGAGAGAGCGCAAACCCACCCGCCTATGTAGTAGTTCACAACCATCTGTAACTTCAGTTTCAGGGGATCTGATGCCCTCTTCTGACCTCCTAGGACACCAGCACACATGTAGTGAACATACATGCACACGGGAAAAACACATAAATTTGAAAGAAAACATTTCACAAAGGAAGGAGACTGAGGGTGAGGGGAAGGCTAGCTGGTGACAAGAAGGGGTTTGGTGGGGTGGAGGAGATGGGAGGGTGATCTGTGAGAACGTAACCGTGGTACATTGTGTGCAAGTATAAGGTTGTCAAAATTTTTTAAATTAAATTTAAAAATTGTGAAGCTATTTATGTCAACAGAACATGGAGTTGCAAATGTACTAAACTATTATTTTTCCAGAAATGTTGAAATGTTTTTAAATTCTTGTGTCAAATTGAAAAGCAAGCCTACATGTTTTCTCTGTTCGCAGGGCTGTGTTTAGACAAGTGTCCAAATGCATGTGACTGTTTGCCTCACTCAGGGCTTGCCGTGACTTCACTGTCATGTGGAATATTGTTATGATTTGGAACATTGAATTGCTAAGATGATTTTCACTTTAAAGACACATGTTCAACTCATTTAAATAAGCGGTTAAAGTCACTAAAATGTAAGCCAGTTTCTGTCACCAAGTTCTGGCATAAATTTTGGTTTTGATACCAGATGACTTAGTAATATAAAATTAAAACATGGGACCTCAACTCAGCAGCAGCCCTTTCCAGAAGGCCCTGGCCTAGCAGTGTTTAGTCTCTTGGCCCCTGCTTTAGACACAGTCTTCATGGTGGTTTGCATGTTAGCCATTTTTAATTCTTTTGTGCATAAGTGTTATTGATATTCTATACAACGATACTTCAGTAAGGGTAAGATTCGGGCAGCAATTGCACTGTCCTCTGTTATTTTTCTAAGTCCCTCTCCATTAACTACCATCACCAGAGCACCGTCAGTGACTGTACCAGACATGTTGACAACAAAGACAATCACAACCGCACGAGCATGTATTCTTACTGTTTCACGTGAATCTTTCAGAGCCATTTCTCCAGTGGTGTCATATTCACCAGCAATGCCACCAGTAAAGATGGCAAATGGAGCCATTATATATGGTATCCATATTGCTACCCATCACCCAAGATTGAAAATTTAAAATTAGTTGTTCTGTTCTCCAAACGTCTTTGGATAGATTTTCCAGGCTCTCTAATTTGTTTGCCTATTGTCTAGTGAGAGAAACTCATTTTTGGGAACATTCCCCTTTCCTCTTCAGGGCATATTGTATCTGTCTACCCTTCTCTCCATCTATTGCTTAATAAATTCACTATCAGTAAATGGCACTTTTTGCCGTCAAACATGCTCCTAGCTTTTTACAGTGTGTTACAAAAAAAAAAAAAAAACTATCAAAATTTTAACTTTAAAAAAAAATGGGAGAGAGGGTTGAGCAGTGGCTCAGAGGTTAAGGGCACTTGCTGCTCTTCCTGAGGTCCAACTTCAGTTCCCAGTATCCAGGTCAGGAGAGGAGGTTCACAACTTCCTGTAAACTCTAGTCCCAGTGGACCTGGCCTCCCTGCATGTGGCAATACCGATACATACATATCGTCACAAAACAAACATCATTTTGTTGCAAAGACAGGCTGTTTCTCAGCTCTGCTGGTGTCCTTGTAACAATCCTTGGTCTGCTTGAGATCTGATGACATAAGGCCTTCTCAATCAATCTTCAACAATTTCACAGATTCCTACAGATTAAACAGAGAAACTTATCATTTGCCTTCACAAAACCAATCTGTCTGGATTCATGACTTTTCTTTTGGGGTTCTGTTTCCTTTGGAGATGTTGCAGCAACTGTACTAGGATTAAAATACAACAATAGATCCAGGTGATGGTGGTGCACGAATTTAGTCCCAGCACTTGGGAGGCAGAGGCAGGAGGATCTCTAAGTTCGAGGCCAACCTGGTCTACAGAGTGAGTTCCAGGACAGGCTCCAAAGCTACACAGAGAAACACTGTCTTGAAAATACAAAACAAAATTTAACAAACAATACACACACCTATATATGTATAAAACAATAGAAAGGGACTATATTTACTTTTATTATGAAAATTAATTTCTAGGGAAATAGAAAACAAGGTTTGGACTCTTTCACATCTCAGTTGCTGGCGCAACAAATCAGAAGGCTGACTGCAAAGCGCAGTGGAGATGTGTGAGGCCCAGCTGAGGTGTGGCAGGGCCCTTAACAATCAACTACGACTATTGCCATGTCTTCTAAACAACATCAATTGCCTGTCATTCCCAATGGAGCTTTGAAATATTACTGGGAACTGTGTTTCACTTGCCAAGTCACCGAGAGCCAGCGTGACATCTGATGGAGCCGGTTCAGCTGCCCTTAGGGATAACACAGTGGAAGATTGAGACCACTCCTGTGTGAAAGCAGCAAGAGTATATGTGTGTTTATTGTGCCTGACATCACCTATAAATTGATGCTTGAAAACTGCACAAAAGAATGACCCACCCCAACGAAAACAAAAAACCCTCACACTGTAAGTTTATGATGACAGCCGCCTGCCCCGTCTCCTCCCCCAGTCTTATTCAAAGCTCTGTACTCACGCACTTTCAGGATTGGACACCCTAACTCTAGGTGTTCATCACACATGTATGTATGGAAGCCCAGACTTTCTCTGAGACTGACTAATGAAGAAACGAAGGAAACAATCACTCAATGGGTGGACTTGTGAGGGTGAATCTTGTCATTACTTGGAATCAACTAAAACCCAAGTAGCGGGGCACACCGGTGAGGGATTTTTCTCACATCATTTGGGGGTGGGAAAACCAACCCAATATATAAGAAAGGTACCATGCTGTGGACATAGTTGCTCCTGAGGATGTATGTATGTATATATGTATGCTTGCTTGCATGCATGCATGTATATATAACACTGCACAGCAGCTGGGACCGTAACAAGGAGATCCAGACTCTGTCCTTGCACAGCAGCCAGTCTAAGAAGGAAGCAGGCACATAGGTTCAAGCTGATGATGGCCCACCTGGGCCCACAAAGGGCACCTGACCCAGTGTGAAGGCTCAGGGATTTTCACCCCAAGTCATGGGGCATGGAGATGTTGCTAGATTTGGAGCAAAGTCACATGATCTGAACAAGTTGCTGGAGAAGCTTTGCCAGGCCCCTTTGGAGAGCACACCCAGTCTTAGATGCTGGACCTGGTGCTGGGCTGTGGAGATAGATTAACTTGCCCTTGTGCTCAGCCACGGGGGTGGGGTGGAGTGGGGTAGGAGGTGGGGAGTTACCCCAAAGAGCTCTAAGGTTAACTAACTCCCGAGTCCAGCGGCTGAGAACATTCCTTGTGCAGCAAAGTTAACAGCTGGATATTTCTGAAGCTTCTTCTGAAAGTGAACTCTCCGGCTGGCCCCCTGAAATGAAAACCACCTCCACTCCTAAGTGTCTGGCAACCAGGCCTGCATCACACCTGCATCCCCTCCTCATCCCCTCGGCTTACTGTAGTCTCTGGCAAGTGTGGCGTGTTTAGGGCTTTCCTCAAGTATCAAATGGAGGATAAAACGGGAGAGGTGGCTACAGAGAATCAGCCTCGTATGCGCCAGGACAGAAATAACTGTTCTTGTGTCAACAAGAAAGTTTTGCCTGTGTGTACGTTTCCTCCTCCCGGGGAACATTTTGTTCTTGCTGATGGTTACGAGGTGGCAACTTTCACATAGAAATACAGCAGGAAGTATTTAAGCAAGATAAAAAAAAAGGGGGGGTTACTACTTGGTCAAATGATTGAGTACAGGATTAGGTTCTCAGGGGCATTAAGGAATTTAACTCCTGAACCTTCTTATTGAATAACTCAAGGGTGGTACAGGATTTACCTTGATGGATTTATTTTTATTAATATTATTTTTTTTTAAATTTTCAGGCTTGTGTTTTGAGATTCAGAGAAAGTGGGAGTGCGTAGTGACCGGGAGATCTGAGGCAGTTCCATGGAGCTGAACGGCCTCAAGGTTAGGTCAGGGTGGAAAGAGGCTGCTCTGGCAGAGGGACAAACAGAGCAGAGCAGATAGGCTGTTCTGTGGATGGGAGCAGGCTGTGCCAGGGCAGGGTGTGGGAAGCTGCAAAGGCTTAGCTGGGGAATTTGGAGTTTATGGAAAACCAGAGTAGACGTGGACCCGAATTTTTGGGCTTCAGTGGCCCCACACTTTTAGAAGCAAAAGGCTGCTTAGTCCTAAACTTTGACACGTATCAAAATCTAGGAACCTCACAAAGGTGGGTGCTTGCTAACAGCCAGACTGCGACCTTGTGTCCCAAAGCTCCCATTTGGAAGTCACAGGTAGATGAAGCAGGGACTCTAGATCAACAAGGTTACTGGAAAAGTCTTCTGACCTCCTTGTGAGGCACTGTCTCTGGGCCCAGGAAGGGTGGCTGTACTGGCTGGGTTTGTGAGTCATCAGAGTGGAAGGAACCTCAGCTGAGGAATAACCTCAATGAGATCCAGCTATAACGCATTTTCTCAATTAGTGATCGATGGGGAGGGCCCAGCCGATAGTGGGTGATGCTCTACCTGGGCTAGTGTAAGAAGGTGGGTTGAGCAAACCATGGGAAGCAAGCCGGTAAGCAGCTCCCCTCCATGGTCTGTGCATCAGCTTCTGCCCCCAAGTTCCTGTCCTGTTTGAGTCCTAACTTCCTTCAACAATGAACAGCAGCGTGGAAGTGTAAGCTGAACAAACCTTTACACCCTCTCCTCCCCAACTTGCTTTTTGGACATGGTGTTTCCTTACAGCAATAGAGACCCTAAGATAGCTGCCTTCTAGGAACCCGTGTCCAGTGAGAGCCAGCCCTAAAGCATGTACAAGCCCAGGAACGGTGAGCCTGGGCTGCATCTGATGCCTTTACTATCTCGCCCTAGAGTGTCCACAGGAGGAAAGCCACAGGAAGAGAGGAGAAGCGGGCTGTGTCACCCTGGTGTGGTATTTAACTAGCACATTGCTAGTTCTTCATCGCCAGCTGCCTGCCCTCCCAGCTTTGGAACCTTTACTCTTTCCCTGGTCTCAGTGCGGCCACCTCCAGCTACCAGTGTGATGTCCTGACACAGAGCAGGGGGAAGAAACCCACAGTGATAGAGCCGCTGATGATGCCTTGTCCTGACTGTTCTCTTACTTAAAGAGCCCTGGATGGTTTCTGGTAATTACTATTCAGTGGCTAAAGGAAAATGGACTTTCAGTTTAGGGAGTAGTGAGACAAAAGCAGACTCGCTGGGGAGGAGCTTGTGTGTGTGGGGGTCCTGCCTCCTCCATGTGATTTACAATTAAGATTGCTGGGAGGCAGAGGGGCGGGCAAAGCTCAGGAGACCCTCACCCATTCTTGAGGAACTAATGAGTTAATGGCTGCTGGGGGAGAGGAAGACATTTTCTTCAATGGTGTAACCACTAGCAAGGTGTCCGTGCGCCTGTAAACAACCTTTTTCCTGTATTTCTGTAACTATCCCTACATTCATATTCATTCTCTCTCTCTCATAGCCGGGGGGGGGAGGGGGACAGCAGGAGGTGGACAATCGGGTCATGGGGTGAGTGTGACCAAAATCCATGATGCATGAAAATGTCACAATGAAACCCATTATTGTGTACAGCTAATACAAACTTAAAAAGTAAACTTGCAGCGGGGCAAGGTTGGGCCCGCAGCACTCAGGAGGTGGATCTTTGTGAGCTCCAAGCCAGCCTGGTCTATACTGTGAAACTCTTTGTTTTAAAAAAGAAAAAAGTGAACTTGAATTTACTTTGGTTATATCCCACGGACGGCGTCCACCCAATGAATGGATAGCACTGGTGATTTGTATCCTCAAAACTGTAAGATACCTAAAACTATTTAATTTTAATTATTATCCCACGGGACGAAAAATCAGGAGGAAATCCCTGCCCGCTCCACCCCCTAATTTCAAAAGCAGGATGCAGGGCTCTCTGTAAGTTGCTAGGGTTAGTTTTAGAGAGTATTCTGGGCATTCTCAATCAGATATCCCCAAAAATGAAAGCACGAATTGAAAACAAAGGAACCTTCAAAGTCAGAAGACCACCGTGTTGGGTGGACGGGCGAATAGAAAGAGGCGTCTTCTGCGCACAGTAGGTTTGCAGTCGGAGCTGCTAGCCTCTCTAGGATCATCTGACTGTTGGTTGCTGGGATCCCACGCTCTCCCGATCGTGGAACTTTGTCGTGTAAGGCGAGCAGAGCCTTATACGACGAAGTTTCTATTTCCGGTCTATTCCGCGCCGGCCTCAGAAGCTTTAGAGGACCCGCCCGTGGCCATCCCAAGTCCCCGGGGGCCAGGAACGGAGCTGGAAGGGACGTTTAAAAGGGACCCAAGGTCTGCAGAAAGAACTGCGCTGCCGATCATCCGCCTCTGTGCTGGCCTGCGACCCATTGAGAAAGGCCCGCGAAGGAAGACGGCCACCCGGCACACCGGGTTCCCGGGGTCCCAAAGAGAATCGGTGGCTGGGCACCGTGGCCACTGCCACAGCCCAGCCTTCCTGCCCCGCGTGACTGCAGCAGTGAGGGTGGCCTGCTTGCCACAGCTGCTGCTTGCAGGTTCTGGTCCCACGGAGACCAGCAGAATCAGGGTAGGACCAATGGCTCCGATGGGCCACAAAAGGCGGGGATTGGAGCAGGGTCACAGCAGCCAAGAGGGTTAACGCATGCGCAAATCAGATTCGCAGGCAGGGGCGGTATCTACAGACCATGGGAGGAGCCGAGTAAAGAGACTCAATTTGCCCGAGCTCTGCTTTGTGTTTGTCGTCTCCCACATGGTCTAGCGGTTAGGATTCCTGGTTTTCACCCAGGCGGCCCGGGTTCGACTCCCGGTGTGGGAACGCCACTACATTTTAGAATAAAGACTGAGGTTTACACTGACCTGACCCTAGGAGAGAGTTTTTAGACGAAATGCATTTATATCCCTTTCTAAGAGCGGTCGCGGAGTTGGAAGGGACACTAAGAATGACAAGGGCCAGAGTGATGGCTGTAAAGGGAGAGACCGGTAGCATCCGGTCAGGCATATGGACCCACTAAAGCCACATCTGTGCTCTTACTTTGAAAGAAAAGATGTAACTTCAGGGTGTAATACGTTCTGAGGCTGCTTAAGCTTTCCTCGGAGGAGAGCGAGACTCGCGGACTTGCGATTCAAACGTCTCATTCCGCTGATGGTCAGAGGGGAGAGGGAAGAAAAACAGGTTTTCAGAAATATTCTGCGGCGAGGCGACACCAGCAACAGTTAAAGCACACTGTCTTCTCTGATATATTTAACACGGTCTGTTTGAAACTGAATGAATGAATGACTATGAGTGAGTGAGAATGAGTGAGAAAGACCTTCCAGCATTCTTGTTTGTCTAGAATCAGAAATCGCAGTATTTTGATGCAGCCAGCGCTCAGGTGCCTCGCACCCCTCCGCCCCAGCTCTTCACCCCTTTACCTGTCCTGACATATGCAGCTAGGAAAACCCACAAGGGTTTGCGACTCCATGTCTCTCCACTGGGGTTGAATTCTTTGTAATTCCCAGTTTGTTCTCAAACAACCAAGAACACTGAAAAATGTCCATGAAAACACTTGGCCTCCCTGTGGCTGTGAAATCCACTTCATCCAAAGTTCTTTCAGGTCATAAGGGAAACAAACGCCATCCTTCATGAGGACCAAAGGCAGAATATATGCCTATTAGAATTCCTGCCGGTGGGGTGGCTTATGCCCGCCAGCCCAGAATCTGGAAGGCTAAGGGGACTGCCTCCATTTTTGTCACCCTGGGCTACATAGTGAGACCTTGTCTCAAAACACAACACAATAAAATCTCTTAACAGGGTTTTAGAGAATAATCGATTAGCCAGTTCAGTCTTTGAACTACATAGAGCAGAGCTGATTAGAAAATGCAGCTCCTGGTCCCGGAGGGTGGTCGTGCACGACTTTAATCCCAGCACTCAGGAGGCATAGACAGATGGATCTCAGATTTCTGAGTTTGAGGCCAGCCTGGTCTACAAGAGCTAGTTCCAGGACCGGCTCCAAAGCTACAGAGAAACCCTGTCTCGGGGTCGGGGGGGTAGTCTTACAATAGCAGGTGTTATTTATTGAGCACCTAATGTGATCTAGGATAATTTTGCACACTTAATGTTTTTTTCCCTTTTTTTTAATTTTTCCATTCAAAAATTTACACTTCCTCCCCTCCTCCCTCCCCCTCCCACACTTAATGTTATTACTAGATAGCGTTATTTCTTTCAGGGCCCACATAGGAGATTTGGTAGCCCATTCATAGTACAGTGTTTGATAGTACAGTGTTTAATAAAGGGACTTAGTGTGTGTGCTATGGAAGCCAGAGGGAAACCCTGGGTGTAGTGTAGCTTTTCAGCTTGGTCTGCCTGGCTTTTGTGGGTCTGGGGACTGAACTCAGATTCTTGCTGCTAGGAAGGCAAGCACATAACCTTAGCCCCAATAAATGAACTTTATTTATCTATTTATTTATTGTTTTTCGAGGCAGGGTTTCTCAGTAGCTATGGAGCCTCCCGAATGTTGATATTAAAGGCGTGTGCCACCACACAATAAATGAACTTTTAAATGTTTTCAGAGTTTTGATAAACAAGTATGCCTGACACTGGTCATTATATGGATGGTAAGACACCAGTGCATTCCATGGTGTCTTATGTGCTAATTGTGCTGAGTGAGTAGGAGGAAGTGCTTACTCTGGACTTGGTGGTAAAAATTTTTCTGTCAGGGAATGAGATGTAAAAATAATCAAAATTCAAGGACCTCCTACCTCAGTAAACTCTCTGGGAGTCAGGTTGGTGGGGGATGACTCAGCAGAGAAAGGAGCTTGCTGCTAAGCCTGATATGATGACCTGAGTTCCATTCCCAGGACCACGCCTGAGAGTATCTTCTGACCCCCACATGCATGCCATGCTTGCACACACACACATAAATGTAATAGAAAATGTCTGTGAGTCCTGTGATGTGGGGCATACGACTATATTCCTCTTAAAGAGAAGAGTCAGCCATTGCACATGGCCCCTTCTACTTAAAAATCTGTTTGTTTTGACGGGGACCCAGAACGGAGGGATCATTCTACAAGTGACAGCAGCTTTGCCACTTGTCAGAGGCAGGTGGCAACACTGTTTGCAGCTTTGGCAGGCCCTCATAGGTGAACCACAATGGACATCTTTGGAGCAGGGCCCTGCTGTCATCTGCAAACAAATATTCTTCCTTTGAGAGACAGTTTCTGGCGTGCTGCAAGGTGTTGGAGGGAACTCAACACCGGACAACAGGCCACCAAGTTACCATGCAACCTTAGCTGCCCATCGTGAACTCGGAATTATTTGATCCGCCAAGCCATAAAATTGGATGTACACAGCAGTAATCCACCATTAAATCAAAGTGGTATATATGTAATTGGCTTGAACGGTTCCAGAGGGCATGGGTAAGTTACATAAAGAGGTAGTCCAAATGCCTACAGTCTATATTCGTGATATGTTGTCTTTTATCCCCAAGCAAGTTCTATGGCTTCATGCGGTGGCACCTAAGCCCAGCAGCTCAGGAAGAGGAGTCTGAGGCCTATTTTACAGATGGTGCTGCACGCTAGCTGCCCAGGCTACATGTAGGGAAAGATAGTGGCACTACCATAGCCCCTTCTGGGGACATCCCTAAAGGATGGCAGTAAAGGGAAATTTCTGCAGTGGGCAGAACTCCAGGCGGTGCATCACGTGATACATTTTATTGGAGGGAAACATGGCTTATTGCATACTAGTTTACAGGTCACAGCTAATGGGTTAATTGAACGGTCAGGGGCTTGGCAGGAGCGTAACTGGAAGATTAGTGAGAAAGATATTCTGAGAAGAAAGGTAGGTGGCTGGACCTCTCCAGATGGGCTAAGGGTGTAAAGATATTCGTGTGACATGTAGATGCCCATCAGGAGGTGGCCTCAGCCGAGGAGGACAATCAAGTAGACAGGACAGTCCATTCTGTGCATAGGAGTCAGTGATTTCTCCAGCCACATTCCTGCCATTGGGCAATAGGCTCATGACAAAGTGCCAAGGCTGGAGGTTATGGGTGGACTCGGCAGCATGACCTTCCACTTGCGAAGGCTGACCTGGCTGTGGTTGCTGCTAAGCGCCAAACCTGCCAGCAGCAGAGAGGAACACGGTGGCAGGCTGATTATATTAGATCCCTGTCATCATGGAAAGGGCATCACTTTGTCCTTCACAGAACAGATATGTATTCTGGTTGTGGATGTATCACCTGCACACAATCCTACCCAAACTATCATCCACAGACATGGACGACACCTTCCCTGCTGTGCAATTACACAAAACCTTGTTTCTAATCCAGGAGCTCACTTTGCAGGCAAGGAGATGAGGTGGTGGGCTCATGGTGACAGAATTTGCTGATCTCATTGTGTTCTCTGAAGCAGCTGGCTTGTTAGAATGGTGGAATGGCCCTTTGAAGACAGTTACAATACCAACTAGGTGGTAATAACTTGTAGGGTCAGGACAAGGATCTTTAGGAGGCTGTACCTGCCCTGAATCAGTATATAATGTATGGTACTGTTTCTCCAATAGCCAGAACCCAAGGATCTAGGAATCAAGAAGTAGAAATGGGAGTTGGTTTCCTTCACCACCACCCCTGAAGACCCAGAAGGAAAACTTGGCTTCTTATCACTGTGACCTCGTGTTCTGCTGGCCTAGAAATCTTTCTTTTCTTTTCTTTTCTCCTTTTCTTTCTTTTTCTTTTCTTTTTTTCTTTTTTGGATTTTCAAGACAGGGTTTCTCTGTGTAACAGTCCTGGCTGTCTTGGAACTTGCTGTGTAGACCAGACTGGCCTCGAGCTCACTGAGATCCACCTGCCTCTGCCTCCCAAGAGCTGGGATTAAAGGTGTGCACCACCACCGCCCTGCTAGAAATCTTGATGGTAGAGAGGAGAGTGTCCTGCTAGAAGGCACAACAAACATTCCAGTAAACTGGAAGCTAAGCCTTCCCTCTGGCCACTTTGAACTACTGAAGCCTGTGAGTCAACAGGCTAAGAAGTGGGTTATGGTGTTAGCAGGGATAAGATATCCAGATGGGAAAACCAGGTTGCTTCTCCACAGTGGAGGCAAGAAGCATGCAGAAGGATGATGTCTTAATCACTGTTCTGTTGCCATGAAGAGACACCATGACCACAGCAACTCTTACAAGAGAAAGCATTTAATTGGGGGCTGGCTTACAGTTTCTATTTAGCCAATTGCAGGAACACTGGAGCACAGTGGAGGACTACATCCTGATCTGCAGGCAGAGAGGGAGAGAGAGAGAGAGAGAGAGAGAGAGAGAGAGAGAGAGAGAGAGAGAGAGAGAGAACGAACTGGGCCTAGCATGGGCTTTTGAAACCTCAAAGCTTACCCCCAATGATACAGTTTGTCCAACAAGGCCACACCTCCTAATCCTTCTAATCCTTTCAAAACTTCTACTCCCTAGTAACTAAGTATTCAAATATATGAACCTATGGGGGCAATGTTCTTATTCAACCATGACAGGCATCTCTTGGTGTCATCATGTCTTGTAATTAAGGTGGATGGGAAGCTACAATGATCCAATCTGGGGAAGATGTTCAATGGCTCAGACCCTTCCAGGATGAGGGTGTGTGTCATGACGCCAATCAAGACCTGATGAAATGTTTGCTAAGGAAGGAGGGAGTTGTAATATATATATAATATATATGTATTACACACATACACATGTATATACATATATACACACATATATATAGGTATACACATACTATTAAGCTATTATTATATACATGTTATTAAAAGCTATACTAATAATATAGCCATATGTTATATGGCTGTTAAGCAAATAACCAAGTTTTTTCCTTTCATATGCAATATAATATGATATCAAGGAATTTAATGCTAACACTTAAATGTTGTTAACTCTATATGATGATATTTAAATTAATTAAATAAATTTTGGGTTTGAATAAAAATGTCCCCCATAGGCTCATGTATTTGAGCACATGGTCCTCAGTTGGTGGTGCTATTTGAGGAGGTTCTGAACCTTTAAGAGGAAGTCTGTCATTGGGGGTGGGCTTTGAGGGTTCACAGCCTCATGCCACTTCCTATTTGCTTTCTGCTTCCTGTATGTGGACAGAAGTGTGATTGGCCCAGCTTCTTATTCCAGCTGCCAAGTCCCTGCCATTACAAACTCTAGCCATCTGGAAACTTCAACCAAAATAAAGTCTTCCTAAAGCTGCTATTGGCCATAATATTTTATCACAGCAATAGAAAAGTAACCAGTACAGGATATTTGAAAAGTAAGTATTCCCCAAGGCATTTTGCTACATATTCTGAGGAAGAGCATGTGCATTTACAGGGTACATGAAGTGGATATACCTATCATGGTAGGTGGAATTACAATCTTTGTTATTGTCTTTATTTGGAAATTAAACATCACTTAAGATGTGGTTGGGGTCAAGCTGACCAAGGGTGGGCCTCAGTTGTCAACCTGCCAAGATTTGAAATCACCTGGAAGACACATCTCTGGGCATGGCTGTAAGGACATTTCCAGAAAGGATTAAGTGGGGGAGTAAGACTCTCAATGTGTGTGACACCTCTCAATGAGAGGCCCAGATAGAGGGGTCTGAGGAAGGAGGCAGTGTGCAGTTCTTCCTGCACTTCTTCTCCCCCTGACATCGGACACTAACCTCTTTGACCTTCCAACATAGACTCAATACTAGCAACTGTCCAGGGAGCTAAAGACCTCCAGTGTTAATCTGAGACTGAGGCATCCAACTTCATGGGCTGTGCAGCTATCAGAGTCTTGGGTCTCTCCATGGTACATATGGCCATTGTCAAACTACCCAGCCTGCAATGTGTAAGCCAGTTTATGTCTTCTTTTACTAGACACACACACACACACACACACACACACAGAAACACACATACACACATTCAAGATATATACCCACACACTCAGACACACACACACACTCAGACACATAAAGATAGAAACACACACACATACAGGCAGACAGACAGACACACTATCAGTTGTGCTCCTCCACAGAATCCTGTCTAATACAGCAGCATCCCTCAGTGCTCCTGGGTACAAGGGGAGAAGGCAGCAAGGGTGGCTGATGGCAAGAACTTCTGGTCAGGAACTGTGTGTTCTTTCCTTTAAAACTTGTTTTCAGAATGTGGGTGAGTTCCATCCCTACAAAAACTGGTTAGATCTGCTCATCCTAATCACCATTCATTTTTGTAAAACACAATTTTGGACCCATGTGGTGTGGGGAGTCCTTCTGTCTATGTGTTGCTTTTATTGGTTAATGAATAAAGAAACTGCTTTGGCCTATAGCAAGGCAGAACAGAGCTAGGCAGGGAAAACTGAACTGAATGCTAGGAGAAAGAAGGTGGAGTCAGGAGATACCATGTAGTCGCTGCCTGGAACAGACAGGCCAGAACCTTGCTGGTAAGCCACAGCCACATGGCCATATACAGATTAATAGAGATGGGTTAAATTAAGATGTAAGAGCTAGCCAATAAGAAGCTAGAAATATGCTTAAGTGATAGGACAAGCAGTGATTTAATTAATACAGTTTCTGTGTCGTTACTTCGGGGCTAAGCAACTGGGAACAAACAAGTGGCCTCCTACTACACCCATAGATTTAGGGGGAAAACTTCTCTGGATTCTTGTTGTGTTTAAGGCATTCAGAGCACAGGTGACATTTCCCACTGTATTTAATAGAACAAAGGGGCTGCACTCTCTAGGAAGATGGCTACTTTTTTTTTAAAGTGGGTTTGTGTTTTTGCAGGAACTTTGCCATAATTTTTATTAATCATCCTCAAACCAATCTTTGAATTCATTAACTTTTTGAACTAGAAATGCTTTTTGCATTCTTTAATCAAGACCTACATTCAATTCATGATTGGTGTATTTTGGGATTTTATTCCTCTGATTCTCTAGTAGTAGTTTTGTTTTGGGGGCCCTTTCTTCCTCTCTCTTTCTTTTTTTCTTTTCTTCCTTCCTTCCTTCTTCCTTTTAATTTTCTAAACAGGGTTTCTCTGTGTAGCCCTGGCTGTCCTGGAACTCTCTCTGTAGGCCAGATTGGCCTCAAACTCAGATCTTCCTGCCTCTGTCTCCTGAGTACTGGGGTTAAAAGTGTGCACTGCCATCGCCACCTAGTACTAGACTTTAGATTGTGTATTATCCTGTTCTTTGTTAGTGGAACAAAAGTAAGAATGTGGTGTGTGTAGCTCACAATTGGAGGACTTGGAAATTTGAGGCGAAGTGACTTAAGTTGACCTTCTTGTTAGCTGAGTTCTAGAAGATATGTGCTTCTCCTTGCCCCTCTCTCCCTCTTTGAAGCACGATTAATAAAAACTCAGGGTCAGAAATTGGGGTTTAACCTGAAGATCTGAAAAGCAAAACAGCCAGCCACTGGCTCTTACCTCCACCTCAGTCTGAAATGGTGATCCTGCCTCCCGGAATCTCAGAATGAGACTGTGTGTTGAGAGCTGTTTCCTCCCATTTTATAACCCTCTCTAGGGCTGGGATTAAAGGTGTACACCCCTGTCAAAAAGGCATGTACTGCCCAGTTTCTACGGCAACTAGTGTTATGGCTACTGGGATTAAAGGTGTGTGTTACCTGGTGTGTGAGGCTGACCAGTGGGACTGTTTTACTCTCAGATCTTCAGGCAGTCTTTATTTATTAAAATACAATTGAAAGGCCACTATGCCTCTTCATGTAAAATACCCGTCTTCAATAGTGGGCTATGCCTCTCCCATCCAAGTAGTAACCAGGCCCACTTCTGCTTGATTTCCAAGATCAGATGAGACCAGTGCCATTCAGGGGACTTTACTCTGTGACTGTAATTGCCACCCAAAGGTCCCACCTCTAATCAAGGTGATTGCTTTAAGTTAACACGTAACTGTGGGTACTGGATTGTATCTGAGCCCAAGAGAACATTATCAAAACATGGCAGACTCTATCCACCAAATTTGAATTCCTACATGGCTGAATACAACAGAAGATATATTTTAAAGTCATTTGAATTTTTCTTCCTGTCCATGTTCACACTATAACTACATGAACATGATAATGTTACTTTTGTTTGGTTATTTAAATTTTATTTAATTTATTTAAATTTTATTTACTTTTCAAAACAATGTCTTACTAATTCTTTGAGAATTTTATACATGCATTCATTATATTTTGATCATGTTCGCCCTCTGCTCCTACCCTAAACCCCTCCCAGATCCACTCCCACCCCCTCACCCCTTCCCTACTTTGGTTCCTCTTCTTTTTTTTAAAAAAAAAATTATATCCTACAGAGTCCAATTTGTGGATTCCATATACTCAGTTGGTATGAGGACATCTACTGGAGCATGACCAGTCTACCAGGGACCACGAATTTAAAGAAAACTGACCCTCCCTTTCCCAGAAGCCATTGTCAGTAGCTCCTCAGGTAGGAGTGAGGACTCACGCTGCCTTCTGCCATCCATGCCGGAATGTGCACTGGCTCAGTCGTGTACAGGTCTTGTGCAGGTAGTCACAGACAGGTCCTGAGAGTTTATGAGTGTGTGTCCCTGTCAAGTCCAGAAGACGCTGTTCACCTCCGGTTTTTCCCAGATCTCTGGTTCTTATGATCTTTTTGTCCCCTCTTCTTGAATGTCCCTGAATCTTATGGGGAGGGACTGCGGTCTAGACAGATGTCCCTTTTGTGGTAGTATGCTCCACAGACACTTCTGTAGTTTATCTCACTTTATTGTGAGTTTCTGCACTGACCACTGTCCACCATGCAAAGATGCTTCTCTAATGAGGTCTGAGAGCTGAGGTCATCTATAAGGATACAGGTAAGAATGCGGAGGGTGGCTTTGACTCTATGTTCATTTGGCAGAATAATAGTAGCATGTTCCTTCTGAAGGCTCTGAGTTCCCCGGGCAAGTGTTTGTTGTTGTTGTTGTTGTTTAATTAATGAACTGAATTGGTTTGAGCATTTGAACTAACATATTTCTCAATACATTTGCTTTTGTACACAGTCACACATTCTGAAGGATTTTGTCTTACACCCCTCCGTAAGTAGACTTCAAATTGCCTTATGTATGCTCCCTCAGAGTTGGAATGGTGCCTCATGCAAGAATCCTAAATAATGCCAGCATTCACACTCCACACTAGCACAGGAAAGGGAAGGTGGGTATCAAAGTGAGCTCCCTCGCGTTGGAAATGTGAGTAGGAAAAACACTGAACACTTGGAAAATCACTGGAACAAATAATAAAAAAAAATCAATTTGCAAACACCTACAAGAGCACAGGGCACCAGGTAATCACCCCCATTATTTTATGAAAAATCAAGTTATTGGATGAATCTAATTTCCTTTCGTCACAGAGGGACAGGCATGGTGGATGAGGGGGAGCAGGCAAGGTTCCTACCCTGACTTAAGAGAACCTGGAATTTTGGGTCTTGTTGTGCCTAAGAAAATGTAGGAAAGGACCCTCCTGTGTGGCAGGCAAGCAGCTCAGTGCGAAGCAATTGGGTAACTTAAACTCAATGTGCTCAAAAGTCACCTCTCTGTCCCCAGTCTCTGCTGTCCATCTCCTGTTGTCCAAGCTGTCATCTGGATTCTTTTCTCACCTCTCTGCTCCTCAGTTTCCCTATCTCTAAAATGGAGACTCTAGCAGGACCCGTGCCTTGAGTTTTAAGGATCAAAAGAAATAATGCATGTAACGTGTTTAGCTTTGAAGATCAGCAAATGCTGGCACCCATCGTCATCACCGTCACCATACTGACCACGTGGATGCTTTCACAGCTGCCACTTTGATGGCACCCACATGCCTATTCCCCTGGCAACTGTGCTTTTACTCTCGGCACAGCTGCAAGAGGTCAACACTGGGTTCCCTGTCTCCGCCTCTCCCTCCTTCCCCTACTCAGGGGCCTTCACTTTCCTAAGTGCTTTGAATCTACCTCTGTAGCCTAATTTCTACTTCTTCCCACCTTGCCACCCCATGGTGGAAGGGAAAGAGGAACAGGAATTAAAGTAAGCCAGAGAATTATTACATAGTGGTGATTTAAAGGCACTTAAGAAAAATATCTGAATTAAGAATGGATTTTATGGTGTGTAACTGTATCACAATAAAAATAACTTGGAAAAATAAGCGGGCAATACAATTGGGCTGGAAAAGATGTACATTTGTATATTCGTTATGTTGGGGCGATTCATTTACTAAGCCAGCATTTGCAGTGAATATATCACATGCTGGTGCTGATCTAAAGTGATTCTGGAGTGGGGAAACTGCACGCATGAAAGTGGGAGAAACCCCTGGGGCAGTCGTTGTGGGGACACCGTGGGAACAATACCCAGGATGACATCCCCCGGACCCCAGTGTTCTTGGCATCTGTCGACTGGCCTTCTGCTGGGGTCAGTGCAAGTCACTCTTGGGTGGGAAGATTTTGTTTGTTTGTTTGTTTTTAAAACAGGGTTTCTCTGTGTAGTCCTGGCTGCCCGGAACTCACTCTGTAGACCATCTGCCTGAGATCTGTCTAGAGATCTGCCTGGACCCACCTCCTGAGTGCTGGGATTAAAGGCTTGTGCTACCACGCTGGGTTGCGAGGTAGTCACTTGAGCAGACTCTGTCATTTCATCTTCAGAATTCGGCAAATTTGCATCAAAAGCTTGGCTGTGGACCAATCTAGAGCCCATGGTTGCTTCTGACAGCAACTGCAATTTTTCTTTTTGAGTCAGGACTCACTGTGTAGCCCAGGCTGGCCTGAAACTCCCTGTGTAGACCAGACTGGCCTTAGGCTCACAGAGATCTGCCTGCCTCTGCCTCCTGAATTCTGGGATTACTAGGGGTTGCTTTCGGGGAAGGACATCACACCCAGCACTAACTAAAGTTTTAAGAGGATCCCAGAGTCACCTCCCAGTTTGATGACACTTCAGAATTTACTAGAAGCTGTAATATGGTTATGGTTTATTGTAAGGAACTGTTACATATTGTGTAGATGCATGTACACAATAGCACGTGTGTTGGGATCCAAGGACAACTTGCAGGAGTTGGTTCTCTTCTTCCCCCATGTGGGTCTCAGGGATTGAACTCAGCTCATCAGGCTTGGTGGCAAGCACCCTTACCCACCGAGCCATCCCACTGGCCCCTAGATTTCTTCTTAATGGACATGGGGGAGAGAGGATTGCTAGAAAGGAAGCAAGTGCTCAGGTCAGTAGCTCAGCTGAGGCCTCAGACACGCTGACTCTGGCATCTCATCTATTCTCTGGACTTTCTAAGGGGAATCTCTGAAGGGGGTGAGAAGGGACTGGAAAGAACAGCAGATTCCTCCCCGTCCCCCGGAGGCTGTGTGCTTGGCTGCTTCAGTGACATCCTCTGAGTCTTACAGTAGAGACAGTAGACCCCTTTGGGGACTTCTGTCCCTGTCAGAGCTGCAGGTCTGTTGGAGGATCACTTCCACTAAAGCAGTGATTCTCAACCTTCGTAACGTTGTGACCCTTTAGTACAGTTCCCTCATGTTGTGGTGACCCCAAAGATAAAATTATTCTCGTAGCATGCTGCTTCATAACTGTAATTTTGCTGCTGTTATGAATCATAATGTAAATATGCATTTTCCAATGGTTTTAGGTGACGCCTCAAGGGTCACGACCCACAGGTTGAGAGACACCGCATTAGACGCTCAAAAGCAAAGTTCACAGAGTTGAACCGCTGCTGTAGTGGCAAATGCTAGCTTTTGTCAGAATTTTGTAGCATTGGGTAGCAGACCTGGGGACCCTGCCTTGTTTGCAGTGGGGTTAGCTGTGTTTGCTGGTCTCCCACACACAACCCCTCCAACTGCATCACCCTTTGCCCCGACTCCCCTTGGGCTCAAGCTCAGGCCAAAGATAATGAGCCCGCTTTCATGTCTGGCCTCTGGATGCCTCTCCACTCGGTGCCATTTCTCAGTCTGAGTTCTACTGAGGGGAGGTGGGCGCTTAGAATGAGGCAGGGGATTGTGCACACATCAGATGGGTCCACTCTGTCTGAGGCAGGAGTAGCGAACCTGACAGGTATGAGAAGCAGGGGTAATTTTCCATTAATGTCCTGATTGAGGTTAATGGATTCACAGGAGGTATAGAGAGCAGTGTGGGGTGGGAGGTGCAGGGAGGGATAATCAGAATTTGGCAACAGCTGGGCGGTGGGGTATGAAGGGAAGGCATGATTGTTGACAACCCCAAAATGATAAGCATCCCCCAGAGAGACAGAGAAGTGGGCCAGGGAGGAGGGGATTTTTTTCCCTCTGACACATCTGAGCCACTGCTGGGCTGTGTAAATGGAGCAAGCGAGAGAACAGGAAATGCAGGCTGGCACACCTGTGAAAGCAAACGCCTATGAGCACTGTAACTGCCAGGCTCTTAGGAAGCTGAGGGGTTTTCTGACTGAACAGCAATGGGATGGCTGTTTGTGCAGTGGGTGGTGGCGGGCAGAGGCAGTGGGCTGGCGCTGTGTGTGCATTGGCAGGTGTGGAAGTTCAGACTCAGATCTGGCCTGCGGGGGCGGAAGCAGCCTCTTGTGTGTGGGGTCCTCTCATCCTGCAGTGGCAGACACCTTTGAGGGCCAAATGGACACACAGAGTTGGGATGGGATGACCTCCAGTCCCACCACGCCTACTATAGATTTGACCTTTGTTGTGACTCCACGCTGGGTCAGGAGAGTGGGAGGAAGGTGTGAGGTTTTGTAATTTGTGTAAAAGTGTCACATGAGCCACCAGGGCCTCTGGGATGCTTGTTAGTTTTTTTTTTTTTAAATAAGCCTTCAGTAATAAAGTCTGAAAATTTTCCAGTTCATTCTGATCTTGCTACTCTATGTGAGAGACACAAAAACGACCCAGGGATCATTTTGTAAGCTGAGCGTTTTGCTGCTGCTAACAGTCTCGTGTCTTCATTGTTTGATCTTCATCGAACATATCATATGTGCAAGAGCCATCCCACACTTCTTGTTTTCATCTTCTTCTAGAATTCTACCACTGCTTCTATCACAGGTGAAGATACAGATTTGCGAAGAAAGACTATTTTATCTTTCTAGTTGTTATGAGAAAATAGCCGACAGATGTGACTTAAGGAAGGAGACGTGCCCATTGGCTCCTGGCTCAGGGCGTGTTTCATCGCCGTGGGAAAGCACGCATTCCCCAGTCAGGAAGAGAGCGAGATGGAGACTCCTGAGCTCCCTGTCGCCCCTTTAGCCTGTAGAGCCTACGGAATATTAATGTCTACATGTAGAGTGGGTCTTCCCACCTCCATGACCCAGTCTAGAAACTCCCTCACAGGCATGTCTAGAGGTTTGTCTCCTAGGTGATCCTAGAGCCTGCCAAGATGACAGTGCTAACCATAATAAGGACCTTTCTTTTTCTATGCAGCATCATTTTAGTTAAAAATGTGTAGAAATGAAAAAAATACTTAAAAATGATAATAGGGCCTGTAACAGAATGAACAAATAGTACTTCTAGATGACAGAATATTTTACAGCCAGGGCTATTTATAGTCATCATTTAATTACGTGGGAAAAACCAGGGTGCCAAATTGTATGCATAATTAGAATCAAGATTCATGTTACTTATTAATATATGTATATAAGTAAGCATCACATACATAAAGGCAGGAAGAATATACACCCAAATGTCAGCACTGACTATTTCTAGATGGCAGAATCACACATGAGAAAAAATTTTCCCCCTTACATTCAAGTTAACTTCCCAACTTTTGGAAAACAAATAGATAATTGTGTTTGTAATCATCGTGTTTCAGTTCAAGGGATCCAGGGCTCAATTTTCAACAGAATATACGAGACACAAGTTGTTCACTTGATTTGATGCTGGGGAGAGCAATCAAGTCGGGGCTTGGGGAGTGCTCCCAGCTGCCAGCCTTATCATTCCTCTGGAAGGTAAGTTCATCAGAGACACCAGAGGAATAGTAAGAACTCAGCCCTAGGAGCTGTGGTAGAAACACACACCAGCGTGGTGTTGCTGGTTGTTTCATTTTGTTTTTCTCCTTTGGCTCTTAACTCTTTGGGGGGCCCACTACCCAGCTCCTAAATAAATCAGAGACTTATTATTACTTATAAATGTCCAGCCTTAGCTTGGCTTATTTCTAGTCAGCTTTTCTTATCTTAAATTATCCCTCCTACCTTTGCCTCTGGGATTTTACCTTTCTCTATTTCTCTATACCTTTTCTTTCCTTCTTATTCCATATCTGATTGTGTAGTTGGGTGTCTGGCACCTTCTTTTCTCACTCACTTCTTGATCTTTTCTTGCTTTCTGAACCCTCTTGTCCTTCTATTTGTTCTCTCCGCCTGCCAGCCCCACCTATCCCTTTTTCTGCCTCACTATTGGCCATTCAGCTCGTTATTAGACCAATTAGGTGTTTTTAGACAGGCAAAGTATCACAGCTTCACAGAGTTAAACAAATGCAACATAAAAGAATACAGCACGTCTTCGCATCATTAAAGCAAATATTCCACAGCACAAACAAATAGAGCACATCTTAAACTAATATTCCACAACACCAGTACCCTTCCTGAGAGTTCAGCTGCCCAGGTCTAGGAGGCAGAGCCCTGAAGATGTGGTGCAGCTTACCTGCATGACCCCCCCACCAGGCTTTCCAGTGAATAAAAAAGGCCCTCTCCATAGTATTTAGATTATGGAAGCCACCACTAAGGGGAGGAAAAAGGGTGAACCCAGTGCTTCATTTGTAGCCATTTAAGTTTTTACCCATTTTCTGGATCTGACTTTTATATACATATTTATTTGAATTTTTAGAAAGTTCCAACACTTAGTTTAATATCACAGCTCAAGAAAGACAAAGAGATGACAAAAGGAGGAGGGGTGAATGGAAAGGTATGAGCACTGATGTGTCTACTGGAAACAAGCCGGGTATGTGTATTGACTTTCTCAACTCATTATTTTATTACTTTATGTGTACGGGTGTTCTTCCCGCATACATATCCGTGGACCATGTGCATGCCTAGTGCCTGCAGAAGCCAAAAGAGAGCAGTGGATACTGTGTAACTGGAGCTCTAGATGGTGGTGAGCCACCATTCGGGTGATAGGAATCGAGCCCAGGCCCTTTGGAAGAGCAGCCAGTGCTCTGAACCGCTGCGCCACCACTCCAGCCCCTGCACTGACTTAGTTAACCATCTTCACAGGGACTATCAAGGAGGCACTATGTTGTACCTCTTTATCTTGTACCTCCTCTTCTTCTCTTCTTCCTCCTGTTCATCTCCTTCTCTTTTCTCCCTGCCCTTTCTCTTTCTCCTCCCTCCTCATCTTCTTCTTCTCTCCCCTGCAACACCAGAAACAGGGATTGAGCTAGGAATGGAGGTGCACAGCTTTGATCCCAGCACTTGAGAGGCAGAGGCAGAGGGAATCTCTGTGAGTTCAAGGTCAGCTTGGTCTACAGAGTGAGTTCCAGGACAGCCACATCTATGTAGAGAGACTCTGTCTTGGGGTGGGGGGGGGAAGACGAAGGAGGAGGAAGAGGGAGGAGAGGAGAGGAGAGAAGAGGTTGGGAGGGGAAGAGGCGAGGGGAGGAGGAAAGAAGAGGAAGAGGAGAGGAGAGGAGGAAAGAAGAGGAAGAGGAAGAGGAGAGGGGAGGAGGAAAGAAGAGGAAGAGGAGAGGGGAAGAGAGGAGAGGAGAGGAGAGGAGAGGAGAGGAGAGGAGAGGAGAGGAGAGGGAAATAAGGCTTGGAAGAAAGTGCACAATTTCTCCCAAGGTCACAAACATGGACACATTCATTCAAAATTCTGTGTAAAAAATGAAGCTGCTCCAAGGTTGTATATCAACTCCTTTCTTCAATTGATTTCTCTATACAAATAGTAACTGCCTATAATTACAGGTAATAGTAATGGTGACACAAAGAGAAGTGATGTAAACTTCATAATTTCCCCAAGAAACTCACAACACTCAGGCCCTGCTAATGTCTGCACAGGTTCCAAGTTGAAACAGTTAGACTAACTTAACCGGTTTTATCGTAAAATCCCAGTCAAGTGCCCTGCTGAGATGTGGGTCTGACTTCTCAGTGTGTAGGGGCTCTCTGGGTTAGATGTCAGTGCTGAGGATGGCTAGGGCACTCCGTGTTCTTAAAATGGTTAAAGGGAGAGAACTTCGCAGAATTGCTAGGAAATACAGCCAGCTCTCCATAGACAGGGAATTTTCCATAATTCCCTTGCCAGAAAGGGAGGGTGAGCTCAGCTTACAAGTCCAAGTGAGAAGGGCTTGCAGAGCCCTGTGCAGGCAACCGCTTACAATGAGGACCAGCTTTTGCGCTACTAAAAGCCCAGTGGAAGTAGCCAAGAGTCTTGGACTAGATCTGATTGCTTTTTAAAAAGCTCACCAATTTGGGACTCTTGCCAGAGAAGTTGTGTTTGGTTGGAGTGCTCAGGGTGAGAGGATTGGGACAATCACAACCACCCGAGTGCCACACCTTCTGCTTAGTGTCTGCTCCTAGAGCTCAATTCACTTGAACCAGTAGCTCATGGCTCAAACAAAAGCTGGAGAACAAATCAAAGACAGAGACTTGCAAAAGCACCCTGTGCTGGGCGTACACTTGATCTAAACCATCTAAAGCAAAAAAACAAACAAGCAAGCAAGCAAACAAACAAACAAAAGGAACGGTTGGTCAGGCAGCTCTCATTGGCTCATTGGGATCCTCCCAGGATTCAGAGGCCTGGGGCTACATCTGAGTGTTGAATACTAAACAAAGAAGGTCAACTGTTTCTTCCTTTTATGCCAAGAGAACCATGGAGTCCGGGTCTCTCTTCCAGACCCTTTGCTCCCACCCCTAGGCCAATTGCTCTCTTTTGGAAAGTGAATGAATGTGGGTTTTCCCATCACGCATTCAGGGGCATTGATGAATTGCTGTGGTCAGTGTGTTGGATACAGGCTATGGTCTGTAGGCTCCCTCTGAGGCAGACAACCAAAGCTTTGCTTAAGCTATACACACACCCCTTTTCTAACAACACACTTGGAAACCTAGGACCCTCACCTTCATGTACTATATGTACATTCCCCTCTCTGTACAATGCACCTAGAAACTTGTTGGCAACCTGGGATCCCTGCACCAGGCTCCTTGCATACCTGCCCGCCCTCACCCCCACCCTTTAAAAGTACCTATTTACTTGTTTTATGTATATGGATTCTTTGCTTCCCTGTAAGTCTGTGCACCATGTATAATGGTTTAAGTAAAATGCTGCAGGTCCTTGAGTGGCAGCGGCAGGCAGTGGTCCCAAGACCACGGCAGGCCATAAAGGCAGCCGGGTCCCAGGCAGGAAGTCACGTGGCAGGTGAGAGACCAAGATGGATAGGCACATGCAGAATGAAGTTGGATATTTATTTAGTGGGTTATGGAAGGGAAGGGGAGAAGGGGAAAGAGCAGAGAGAGAGAGAGAAACAGAGAGAATGCAGAGAGAGAAACGGGGGAAGGGGAGGAATGGGGAGAAGGGGGAGACAGAAGCTGCCTCTTTAAGAGGGAGATGGAAAAGAAGGGACTCAGGGTGGAAGCCGAATATCAGCTTGCCTTCATGGAGTGGGGTGGGGAGAGGTAGTGGGCATGGCTTGTTTCTTAAAGGGACAGGACAGACCAGTACAACGTGTGTGTGTGTGTGTGTGTGTGTGTGTGTGTGTGTGTGTGTGTGTGTGTGTGCCTGGTGTACTCTGAGGCCAGAAGAGGGCATCAGATTCTATAGCACTGGAGTAATAGACAGGTGTGAGCTGCCATTCAGGTGCTGGAATTGAATCCGGGTCCTCTAGAAGAGCAGCCAGTGTGCTCTTAATTGTGGAGCCATCTCTCTGGTTCCTGTATACATTCTTTAAACAATTGGAAATAAGTTACTACCCTTAGTAACCTTTTGACAATGCCCCATGACTGTTAAGCATTGTAATGATTGTTCTGTCTCTTTAAGAGACAAGCCACGCCCACTCCCTCCCCCATCCGCTGAGGCAGGCTGATCTTCAGCTTCTGGCCTGAATCTTTCTTTTCCATCTTCCTCTTGGAGAGGCAGCTTCTGCCTCTCTCCCCTCATCTCCCCATTCCCCTGCTTCTGTCTCTCTCTTCTCTCTTCTCTCTCTCTCAGCTGTTCTCCCCTTTCCCCTTCCTCCTCCATAACCCCCCACGAATAAATATCCAACCTTACTCTGCATGGCGTGCCTATCCATGTCTCTGTCTCTTGCCTGCCCACCACGTGTCTCCCTGCCTGGGACCAGCCACCGCTCGGGGACCGGAAGCCGTCTCTGCCTGGGACTGGCTGCTCTCAGGGCCCGCTGCCTGCTGCCACATGGCCCGCTACCACCACTTGGGGACCTATAGCATTTCTGCTCCCTACTGCCACCGGGGATCCTGCAGCATTTTTAATTTTTCCATTACAAGTATATCACAGAAACCAAGAGAGATGGGTTGGTTTGGCCTGCAGCTAGGTTAGCGTACATGCTCAATAAGGCAATTTGTGTCCTTTGAGTGAATGTTTAGAGAGAATTCCCTATCTACTATTTTACGACCATGCACACTGGGCATTCATATGGTTGCAGTCATAAGTCTCATGGGGAGAGACATGCAGTGAACAAAGGCTTATACAATCCAAGCCTATCAATCAGCAACACAACTTCTCCTGAATCTCACAAAAGGAGGCTTCAAACCATAGTCAGGGTTCCTGAGTGCCCTTGCTCATAGGAGTCACTCACCTGTTGTCACTCTTGATGGTGTATTTCCCTTTGATCTGAACTAATTACTCTGCTTTGGAGTAAGTTTTCTTACTACTCTGCAAACTGTGTGAGCCTTTATTTCAATTTCTTGAGCAAGGGGCTGTGGTGATTTGAATAAAAATGGTCCCCATAATCCAGGTCGTAGTGGCACACGCCTTTAATCCCAGCAACTTGGTGGATCTCAGTGAGTTTGAGGCCAGCCTGGTCTACAAAGCAAGTTCCAGGATATCCAGGACAGTTACACAAAGAAACCTTGTCTCAAAAATCACCCTCCCCCCAAAAAGATGGCCCCCATAGGTCCATAGGGAGTGACACTATTGGGAGGTGGGTCCTTGCTGAAATAGGTGTGGCTTTGTTGGAGGAGGTGTATCACTAGAGGGCGGGCTTGGAGGTCTCAGCAGCTCAAGCCTGGCCAGTGTGTCACTATCACACTGCTGCCTGTGGATCTAGATGCAGAACTCTCAGCTACCTCTCCAGCACCATCCCTGCATGCTGCCACCATGTTGTAGAATATTAGTTAAAGATTTATTACATTCTTTTATGCTGTGGAACATTTGTTTAATGATGCATAGATGTGTTGCCTTCTTTTATTTTGCATTTGTTTCACTCTGTGAAGCTGTGTTATTCTGCCTGCCTAAAACATCTGATTGGTCTAATAAAGAGCTGACTGGCCAGTAGCTAGGCAGGAGAGGAATAGGTGGGGCTGGCAGACAGAGAAAAAATAGGAGGAGAGAAGAAGGAACACTGAGAAAAGGAGGAGGGGAGGACACCAGGGGCCCAGCCACCCAGCTACATAGCCAGACATGCAGTAAGAAATGAAGAAAGATACAGAAATAGAGAAAGGTAAAAGCCTAGAGGCAAAAGGTAGACGGGATAATTTAAGTTAAGAAAGGCTGGCTAGAAAGAAGCCAAGCTAAGGCTGGGCATTTATAAGTAAGAATAAGTCTCCACGTATTTATTTGGGAACTGGGTGGTTTTGGAGGCATGAAAATGTGAGCCTGTTTGCCGGTTGACCAAAGGTCAGAGAGTTGGAACTTTCCTCTAGTTATTCCTCAGGGTTATTGTGCTTCTACCTCAACAAAGGTACCACCTCAACATTGACCAGAGAGCTCTGTTCCCTTAAGGATATTGTCAATAGGTGTGGCTAATGACCAGACCTTGTGCTCCAGGAATAGAGAAGTAGTTTGTTCCTACCTCAAACAAGAGTCTAAGGATTCAACTAAGTTCCAGTTCCCTTTATGAAGATAACTTGGGATTCCACCCCAGGGAGTGGTTTGCCTACAGAATGTTTTGGTCTAGTGTCTGAGCCTGACTTGTTTTGTTCTAGTAACAGAATGTTTAATTATGAATATAGCCCACGACCTTCAATTGGTCTGTTCATTTCCTTGGATCATGTTAATGCAGTCTTCTGTCTTACTCCTACCTTTGGGGGTCAGGGTATTTTAAGCAGTTGGAAATTAAATGCGGGTGAATTTAGTACTCACTGGAACTTTCTCCCGATACTATCCTATGTTCTCCATTTTATTATTTTCATTCGTGTCTTCATATTCTTTACTATATTTGTAAGTCCCCATGCCTCTACCCAGGCGAGAGGTATTTTTTGCCAACACTGGTCCCTAACTGGTGGTGAGCCCCCAAATAGCAAAGAGCAAAGTGTAAAAAAGCCAACTACACCACCAGGCTTCTTGTCATGACAACAATGCACTAAATTTCTGAAACTATAAGCCAGCCCCAATTAAATGCTTTCCTTTATAAGAGTCACCATGATCATGTTGTCTCTTCACAGCAATATTAATCCTAACTGAGACAGAAGTCAAGAATATGAAAATTCTAGGACTGACCCAGGCCACTAGTAACTCCCCTTATATTTATTATTGTCAATTTTATATTATGAAATAATTATAAATGTAAAAAGAAGTAGACAAAGAAAAACTTTATTTTGAGACAAGGTCTCACTTTGTAGCCCTGGCTGACCTGGCAGACACATAGATCTGCCTACCTCTGCCTCTCAAGTGCTGGGATCCAAGGGGTGCTACTATGCCTGGCTATAAACACTTTTGAAATTATTTCTTTTTGTGCTGTGTGTATGTATGTTTTACCTGTATGCATATATATGTACTATGTGTATGTCAGGGGTCTGCAGAGCCAGAAGAGGGGTCCTCTGGAACTGGAGTTACAGATGGTTGTCAGCCTATGGGTGATGAGAAGAGAACACGGGTCCTCTAGAAGAGCAGCAAGCGCTCTTAAGCCCTGGGCCATCTCTCCAGCCCCTGCAAACACTTACTTTCATAACAATTTAGCTGAGAGAACTGTGGCCTTGCTGTATCTTTTGTAGTTTATCGTTGAGGAAGAAATTTGAGGAAAGAACAAAATCCAGTAGTTGGCCACACACTGACTTCTTGGGTCTGACTTTCCTGGGGACAGAGGTTATACGCATTTCTATGATCTTGTCCCCAGAAGAGTTTATTTGGGAGGTAAGGAACCACCACTAAGAAGCCATGCTTTTCATCATGCTTTTATGACTGCTGAGCCAATATGGACAGAATTTCATCCCCTTTTATTATTTCACTGATCTTATCTGACATCCATCCCTTTTAAGCCTGTAAAAGTTGTCACTGTTTCTGCCAAACCTTAAATAAGAGCTTAGATTATTGTGATTTTCTACATAGAAATCCATTTTCATAAGAAGGTGCATATCAAAAACTCCTTATTACAACATTTATTTTATTATTAAATTATTTTTGTGTTTATGTATATGCAGGTATTTGTGAAAGTATGAGCGCGTGTGCATGTCTGATGTGGGATTCCCCTCTGTATGCTGTGAGTTTTATTGCCATTGGTTAATAAAGAATCTGCTTTGGGCCCATGGAAGGGCAGAATATAGCCAGATGGGAAATCTGAACAGAAATATGTAGAGTGAGTAGACAGAGTCAAGGAGATGCCATGTAGCTGCCGAAGGAGAGAGATGCCCTGGAACCTTACCAGTAAACCACAAGCCTCTTGGTAAAATACAAAATAATAGGAATGGGTTAGTTTAGATGTAAGAGTTAGTTAATAAGAAGCCTGAGCTAATAGGACAAACAGTGTTTTAATTAATATAGTTTTTGTGTCATTACTCGGGTCTGGAAGGCCGGGAAATGAACAAGTAGCCTCTGCCTGCACATGTCATGACTCACTTGTAGAAGTCAGAGGACAGTTTGTGGAAGCTCTCTAACCACATGGGTCCCGTGGATCAAAGTTAGTAACTAGTAACCATCAGTGGTGGTGCACACCTCTAATCCCAGCACTTGGGAGGCAGAGGCAGGAGGATCTCTGTGAGTTCAAGTACAGAGTGAGTTCTAGGACAGCCAGGGCTACACAGAGAAACCATGTCTCAAAATACAAAAAAAAAAAAAATTAGATTATCAGGTTTGGTAGTACACTAAGACACCTCACTGGCTCTCCTTTTACAAGATTTGAAGAAGAACACACCAGTTGGTTTCATTTACTGAAGAATAGCAAGGAAAGGCTATACTATAGTCAAGAATTAACTACTTAGATGAAAAAGATTCCAGGGTACCAGGGTAATGTACTAAAAGTCTTCTAAATCTTGAGCATTTCATAAAGGTTTGACAATGTAAGGAACAAAAAGTCTGGATTCACTAAATTGGCATGTGCTGGGCAAGGCTAAGCAGCTAGGTTTTATTTCAGGCTACAAAGATGGACCACCTAGCTTCCCTTGGTGAAGGAAAAGTGGTGTGGGTTAACTGGCCTACAGCCTTGTCCTTTCTCTGCCAGTGCTAGCTACTTGAGGGTCTTCCTGGCCACCCAAGTCTAAGAGCAAGAACAGTAAGCTATGGCCAATAGTGTGTGTGTGTGATGACTCCAGCACACCCTGGTGCTTGCCAAGGGCTAAGAGCGTGTGTGGATACTTTTGCAACACTCAGACTTCACGTTGTATGGATTTAGTTTAGCAAAAGAGAGTTGGATCAAAGGGGTAGTTTCTCTTTCATATCTATTCAGTGGATTTGTCCCTGGTTATCACTGCTAACCCGAAAGGGGAAACATCATATTAGTTATCAGGAAACAGTCCTGATATCTGTAGTGAGAGGAGATGGGTAGCATAAACTTGGCCCCAGGAGCTCAGCACGTGGTGAGAACGTTTGTGTGCTCCTGCTTCTTGACGTAAGTGGCTTCCAGGTATTTGGTGTGCACAGACATTGATGGGGATTGTGTGTTTATCAGGATTCCCACCTTCCCTCAGTACCCCAGGCCCACAGCCCGAGGGAACGTCCCCAAGAGTTTATGGATAGTTTAATGTGACAATCTTAAATTACCAACCATGCCTGTTGAGGCTGTCCCTTTAGAACCACAGCCATTCTCAGATATAAATTTCATCAATGGCAGAGCTTCTGGAAACCTCAGCATAGGTCCTTGGTCCTCCGTTGTTTTGTTTTGAGACAGGCTCTCACTATCTATCTTTTACTCTGCTGGAACTCATTGTGTAGCCTGACTGGCCTCAAACTCACATAGATCTACCTGTCTTAGGTCTGGAAAGATGGCTCAGAGGTTAAGAGTACTAACTGCCGCTACCTAAAGGTCCTGAGTTCAATTCCCAGCAACCACATGGTGGCTTACAACCATCTATAATGAGATTTGGTGCCCTCTTCTGTCATGCAGGTAGAATACTGTATATTTAATAAATAAATCTTAAAAAAAAAGAAAAATATTTTTTTAAAAAAGATCTACCTGTCTTTGGCTCCTGAATGCTGGGATAAAAGGTATGCACCATTATGCCCAGCTTCCATGGTCCTCTTTAGGAGCCATCACTGGAGGCTGGGGAGTATACAGAGGAACTTATATTTGCCCTGGGTCCTTTCCTGTGTTCTGTCTTCTCTACTAAGAGAAAACAGAGCCAAACGTGGTGGCTCCTGCCTGTAATCCCAGCACCTGGGAGTTGGAGACAAAACGATTAGAAATTCAAGATCATCTTTGGCTATCCTGTGAATTCTAGGCTTTCCTGGAATATGGGAGAGACTTAAAAACAAACAAACATACAACTAAAACCACAAAACCTTAACAATAGAAACCAGAAATTCTGTTTGAAATTTATAGGGATCATGCATTGGTTATTCCCCATCTAATGTCCAATGTGTTGACAATAAGAGCCTTCCAAGGACTTGAAGACTGAGTAGGAAGAGATAGGATTCCCTTTCTCCAACCTGTCCCGGGCAGAAGACATTAGGATCAAAACTATCACACATGTATTGAGCTTAACTTTGAAATGACCTGTGTGGCCCACTAGTTAAAGAGTTGCTGTAAGGCTGCCCCGGAGGGCTTAGAAATCAAGGAACTTCAAGAAGGATGTTTAGATGAATTATTCTAAGCCAGACAGTGTTCCTGTTGCCTGCCTTACCCAGCATTGCCAGGGTTGAATTGGCAAACGGAGAAGACTGAACGAGACTCCTGGTGCACAGAGTCTTGGGAAATCACAAACCACGTGGATAGAAACCCTAGCAGGGCTTGCTTTGATGTCTGTGCCTCTCAGGCCTAAGGGGACCATCTCTGGGGAAGAGACTGCCTCTGAGGGCATCGGGCCCTAACTGGAGGGGCTAGCTGAGCAGGAAAAGCCCCAATGCTCTAAGGCTCCAGGATCCTCTATGACTTTCTTTAACCCAGTTCCACTCTCATGTGGCCCACTATTTCCTGTAGCGCTGTCCTAAGCCGTGGGAGCAACTGGCATGTCTCTTACCTACCCCCAGGGCTGGGAAAAATCTTTTTTTTTCTCTCTCTCTCTCTGATTATAGATGCTGAGCCTGGAAGGATGGGGACAGCCTGGAGTCTGGCCCAAGCAGCAAGCTTTCAAGTCCTTAGTCATCAGTAAACAGCTATAATGCTTAGTGTCTGGATGCAGTTCTTTTCTGCTGGGTAGCCTGTGGTTGCCATGGATATGGCTTTGTCTTTGGAGGCCCACAAGCAAGGAGGATTTAAGTAAATCCTGATGGGTCAACATTTCCATAAAACTGGAAAGAAAAAAAAAACAGAAAAAAAAGGAAAAGGGCACACTTTCTTAAATAACTCCAACAAAGTCATTAAATGGTTCCAAATTAATGACCAAAATACCAGCAAAATCCTCAAGCTTTCCTGGCTAGAACCTAAAGAGATCCACATTTTAAACAAGCGTTCAGAATTGGAAAGACAAGTTCTATTAATGGCTCTAATGGAGGACATGAAAATGATGGTATTCTGCCCCCGCCTTGAGTGTTTTAGACAATAAAAAGTTAGATAGATTTCTTTTCTTGCCAGCGTTTATTTTCCAGAAGGCTTCTTAAGTTGCCATTGGTATGATGTATCCTATTCCAGCCAATACATGAACCTGTGTTTCAAGCCAACAATGGTGTTTCTGTCTCTAGGGGTTTGGCAATGGTGATGGAAGAAAGGCAGATTGAATTAAGAGCGCTTAAAAAAAGAAAAGAAAGGGAAATGACTTGGTTCTGCATTGTGACCAAACAGCTCCTGTGTCTTTCATGATGCGGACACTCTTTGGGTGGCTTTTAAGTCACTTCAGAGGAGGGGACTGTGGTTCCTGGTAAAGCAGAGGCCACCGACTGGGAACCTGGATGCAGGCATAACTCCTATAGGCTTTGGGTCTTTGCTCAAGAAAAGCATTGTTGTGGGCTGCTCTTTGGAGTGTGTTTCTGAAGACCACACTACCTTGGCCAGGAGGAATGTGTTGGCTTCTGGGATGAAGACATCAGGCATGCTGGGTATCTGGCTTCCCCCCTCATCTCCGAAGGAGCTCAGGCAGTGTTCAGTGGGTCAGCATCAGGAGGCTGCCCTTCCCTTCTCTTCAACACCTAGCCCATTCTTCCATCTCTCTTGCCTCCCAGTTCTCTGTTGCTGCCAGGAACAGCAATCACCCAGGGACCTTTCTAGCTGGAGTGGGAAGCAGGTGATGCTAATTTCCTTCCGCGTGCTTGCATTTTTCACACGTTTGTAGGTAGACACCAGGTGAATTCTCAGCTTCTGTGGCTTACCGGCCCCAAGACTTCTCTCCACTACCATGTCACCTGGCAATGATCAGAGTGTCCACATGGAAGGTTGTGACACACTTGTCCTGACTCCAAATGCTCCCATACAAAGTCCTCTGTGCAGTTTGGAACAGAGATGGTGATGGCAGCAGCCCCCACTCCCCACCCCTTGCCATCAGTGTCAGCTGACAAAGAAGAGGCACTCCTGCCTGTGCTGTGTCTGGTGGGTCTGGATAAACGAGCCACCCTTCCAGGTGGAATTCTAAGGTTGCCACACCCAGCTACGAATGGCTGAGGGATAAAGCTCGTGCTCCCCTGGCACAGGGGGTGGGGGTGGAGGAACAGACGAATGGACAGAAGGACACAACACAACAGAGAATGGGGACATGGCTTCCAGAGAAGCCACACTAAAGGGGACCTCTTAGCTTGTCCCGTTTTGGGGAGAGGATGAGTAGACCATTCACTGCTGAGGCTCTGACGGTTAGTATTTGACCCTCAAGGGAATTCTGACCTCCATAGCTTCCACACGGTTCTTCCAGGACTGCCTGCCACAAGATGAGGCCATTCCGTGGAAAAGCTGAGGGCTAGGCTGGTCTTTCCTGGCCTCAGCCTCACAGAGACAACTTTAATCTGGATGAAAGGGACTTTATCTGAGGTTTGGGTTTAAGTTGACATGCGCAGTGGAGCTTCTTCAGGCAATACCCTAATCTGTAGGTGAGCCCGGATCCCAACAAAGGAGCAGGCCAAGCGGCGGTGAGGGAAGGAGGGGCCCGGTCGGTCGTGAAGGCTGTCAAAGGAGCAGGAATCTATATTAGTGTTGGGAACCGCTCAAGTCCAGAATGTGCTAAGCCTGTGAAACAGCTGCTGACAGGAGCCGAAAGCCCGGCTGGGAAGCATTTTCATGTAAATGATCTCATGCATCCTCACAATGACCCTGGGAGAGGGGCTGGGAGTCATTATCCTCAGAGCTCTTAGGGACTTCCCGGGGCCAAGCTGGGATTGGAGCCCAGATCATCTCCCACCAAAGGCTGGCTCTTCCTACCACCCTGCATTATAGAGCTCAAAGGTTCTTTCTGACTCTGGATGAGAGGGAGGATGAGGGAGGAGCCCGCCTCACGGGATAGTGGGATGCTGTCATCTTTTCCTTCAGGGTTCATCACCAAGTAAAACTGTCTTCAAAGCATAGAACACGTTTCTCTGGGTGAGTCTTTAAAAATTTCTTCTTTTAGATTTTATTTACTTTTATTTTATGTGAATGGGCATTTGCACCACGTGCATGCAGTGCCCACGGAGGCCTAAAGAGGGCATCCAGTCTCCTGGCATGCCTTGTGGGTGCTAGGAATCAAACCTGGGTCCTCTGAAAGAGAAACCAGTGCTCTTATGCACGGAACCATCTCTTCACCTCTCCGGCCCCTATTGTGCTCCTCCTGCCCCCCCCTCCCCCACCCCACTCGGCAAGTTGGCAAGTTCTTGATTAGCATTGAGCTCACTGAGAAACCCAAGGCTTGGCATAGCTGGCTATTTCTACAACACTTTCTTCCTCTAAGACTTCCACAGCCCTTCTCAATCCAGAACTGGCTTGCCTGGGGTCCATGTTACACATTAGCCCTAAGTTTCTGTCATTGGACCTCCACCCACAGCACAGACAGTGACTGAGCAGGGGTGTGCTAGCAATCATCACTGTCAAGTGGCCACAATACCCCAAGAAACGGTGAGGTGGTGATGACATAGCAAACCAAGACAGAAGGTGGATTCGGGACTCGACATGCCGTGTGGCTGACATTCTTCCCAGAGGTGTTCTGAAGTCCAGAGATGCAAAGTGGGCCCCGAGCTCATCTTATCCATGGCACAAACCTGGCTGGGATGCAAAGCTGTGATGTCTCAAGCACAGAGGGAGGGGGGCTTGAGGCAACGTCATTTTTTAAGATTCCAAGACCTGCTTTTTGGATGAGTTGTTCCATGAAACATTTGGGCATGCTAAGAGAAACATCACACTCCAGGAGCTGCGGAAAGAAGTTATCCTGAGACAGCGGAGGAGGACACATTTAACTGAAGTTTAGCATCGCCGCCATTGTCATTACTTAGATGGTGTAGGAGGTCCTTCTGTCTATGTGTTGCTCTCGTTGGTTAATGACTAAAGAAACTGGCTCGGTCTGATAGGGAAGAACAGAATTTAGGTAGGTGGGGAAAACAAAACGAAATGCTGGGAGAAGGAAAGAGTCGGAGAGAGATGCCATGGATCCACTGGAGACAGACGCTAGGAATTTTACCTGGTAAGCCACTGCCACGTGGCGATACACAGATTAATAGAAATGGGTTAAATTAAGATGTAAGAATTAGCCAATAAGAAACTAGACCTAATGGGCCAAGCAGTGATTTAATTAATATAGTTTCTGTGTGGTTATTTCGGGGCTAAGCTAGGCAGGCGGCCGGGATGAACAAGTGGGCCCATTCCTTGCAACACTTAGGGCTAGGATTACAGGAGTACTGTCGGCAGTAGGTACTCTAAGATGTAGGTCGGCAGAAGGACTCTAAGATGATGGGGGAATGTGGACGTGAACCTGAATTTCCAGAAGGTTCTTACGTTCCTCTCTTCTCGTTGGGAAGTTGAAGGCAGCTGTCTCATCTCTGTATGCATTCTTTCGGGTCCGAAAAGAGCAGAAATGGAAACCATCTTTTACTTTTTCCTTATAGTTGAAATCACTGTGGTCCTGTGTTTCCTATTGGTCCCTCAGTACACCTAGGACACTGACATCTCTCCCTGCCCCAGGCCATTGTCCCCAGGATTGGCCTTGTGTCACTGGAGCCTCGGTGACACAGAGAGTGTCATTGGGGAGAACACCCCTGATCGTGTAGGACGATGTTGTCATTTGTGTATATATGTATACATATTTGTGGTGTGTGTGTCTAAATACATATTCATGTGTGCGCATGTGGAGGCCAGAAGTTGAAATTGGTGTCTTCCTCAATTACTCTGCATTCTATTTATTTATCAAGTGTGTGTGTGCATGCGTGTGTTTGCATGTGTGAGGATGCATTTGTGGATGCATGGATGCACATGAATATGGGGCCAGAGGTTGACATCAGATGTTTTTCTGGATTGCTCTCCACCTTATATATTGAGACAAAGCCTCTCACTTGACCCCAACAGTTGATGATTCAGCAAGCCCATCTAGCTGTCCTTGCCTGGCTCTGCTCAGGTGTGCTGAGATTCCAAGGAGTAGGGAGCTGCCACACGTGCCCAGAACTTACACAGGTTCTAGAAATCTGAGCCCCATCTTTACTATTGCATGGCCAGTGCTTTAACCAACTTATCTTTGAGCTAAAGTCTCTTGCTAAACCTAGAACTCATTGATTTGTCTAGACTTGCTGGTCAGCAAGCCTCAGGGATCATCCTATTCTTTCTCCCCAGTGCTGGGGGTACAGAGGTATACCACAGCTCCAGGCTTTTACATGGGTTCTGAATTAAACTCAGGCTCAGAGTCTTGTGCGGCAGCTAAGTTACCAACGCAGCCATCTCTCCAGCCCCCAAGAATTGTGTTTTCATCATACTGTGCTTATTCCAGTCTGAGATGGCTGGTTTTTTTCTCCATTCTTCCATCCCCTTTTCTTCATCTATTCTTCCTTGTATGTGACCCTCTCTACAAGTCTCCTGTGCAATCCCCCATTCCTTGGGGAGGTTGAGCAGGCACTGGGCATCTGTTTTAGGAGTCGCTTGTCTGCCTGCTTACTTTTTTGGCTGCTTTGGCTAGGGCTACTCAGGGACACGAAAATCATCTATTTTCAACAAATGGGGACTAGTCGAGGGCAAGCTGAGATCACTTCAAAGTGCTTTGATATCAGCAAAGAGTATTAAGGTTTCAGCAGGGCTCTCATGACCCGAGAACAAGTCAGTGAGCGGCCCAGATCACATGTTCTGGAGACATCTCTAAAGCCAGGTTTCCATCTTGTTTAAATGAGACCTCAGGGAAAGCTGAGAAAAAGAGATGGGATAAGTTCCCTCTGGGAATGTGGAAAGGTGCTGCTGGGGCTAGATAAGCCTGCTTAGGGCCTTTGAGATACAAAATAGCTATTACTCAGGTGATGTTGTTACCTGATTGGCCTCTATGATGGGGTCAAGGTTGGACTGGGGAGAAGGCAAAGGGCAGGTCAATGCAGACAAGCGGGCTAGCAGAAGAGATAGAGGGAAAAGGTCCCAGGAGGTACTGGCTCACCTTCCAGATGCCTGGGGGTTTTACAGGGTAATGTGGGCATACTCCTTCTTTCAAAACCTTAGCTTGGCAAAATGGAGATGGGACTTTCTCAGTGAGAAAGGGGAGGTGTAGGCTTCTCGTGCCCTCCTCAGAGTGCATGGCAGCTATGAGAGTGTTGGTCCAGACGCCTTTTACCTTCTGCCTCTTTGGACATTGCCCTCATCTACATGGAGGGCACTGAGGACAGGCACTTAATTCTGGAGAGTTAAAAAGCAAAGGACACCCGGTTTTCACGCTTACCCTTGGGAAACGGAAAACACACCTTCTGTTCACTTCCTGTCGTCCAGAACTTTGTCTGGTGGCCACACCTCAGTTGCAAAGGAGTTTGGGAGAGGTGGCCTTTAATTGGCTCAAATTCTATAACCGTGGAATTAAGGATAGGAAAGGACGTGTTAGGAGACAGCCCCTCTCATAGTTAGCTTCAGCCATCAACTTGTCACCTGGGAGGAGGGGCCCTCAACTGAAGACTTGTCCAGGCCAGATTGGCTCACGGCACATCTGTGAGGCATTTTCTTAATTATTTTGGTTATTGTGGTTTTTCGAGACGGGGTTTCTTTGTGTAGCCCTGGTTGTCCTGGAAGTTGCTCTGAAGACCAGGATGACTTCTAATTGAGAGATCCGCCTGCCTCTGTCTCCTGAGTCCTGGAATTAAAGGTGTGCCCCATCACCCTACCATTTTCTTCATTACTAACTGACGCAGGAGTTCCCTGCCCACTGTTGGTGATGCCATTCTTGGGCAGGTGGGCTTGAGCTGTATAAGAAAGGTGCTGAGCAAGCCAGAGGGAGCCAGCCTGTCAGCCGCATCATCGTTAAGGTCCCTGTCTCAGTTCCTGCCTCCAGGCTCTGCCTTGGGTGCCTGCTTTGGCTTTCCTTAGTGATGGACTGGAACCTGGAAGCCAGATGAACCTTTTCCTCCACCATGTTGTTTATGGTCACGGTGTTTACACAGCAGCAGAAAGCAGACAAAGACAGCATCTCTTCCACAGACTGGAGGAAACCATGGCAGAGGCTGTACAAGCCTAGCGGCAGCTGGCCTTCCCACCTTTGGGCACGGAGGCTGGAATCCAGGGACAGAAGAAAGGCTGACTGACAGGCCTCTGCAGAGGAACTAATGGGATGAAGTTCCCTTAAAAAGTAGTAAAAGACCCATGGAAACTTTCCTAGAAAAAGTGTCAAGATTCAGCAATAATAAAATATACACATACATCTAATATATGTGTATTTTGTTTGCCTAATTTGGGACAAGGTCTCTGGCTTCAAGCTTATTGCATAGCCAAAGATGGCCTTGAACTCGTGGCAATGCTTTAGGCTCAATCTCTTGAGTGTAGGGGTTACAAATGGAGAAGGAAGGGGAGGGAGGCCAGGGGAGTGGAGGAAGGAGAGCAAAGAGAGGAGACAGCTGAATCCCTCACACACAAACAAACCAATGTTTTAAAATGAAAGCAATGATGAACTTAGAGTTTGTATTCACCTCCCACGGCTACAGATACCACAACTTAGGTGACTTAAAATAATAGAAGTTTATGGAAGCCAAAAATAGAAGTTTAAGGAAGACCTTAACTTGCCACAGGCAAAGCCAGTGATACTTTTAATAGCAGTGCCATTGTCACCTAATGATAAGAATTATGTCTATTATGCAGTTATGGCGGTGGTCATTCCTGCTAGCCTGGTCTTTTCTAGGGATGAGCAAGGGGCCTGGGAGGTCTGGAAATCCTCACTTATGAGTCTACAATTCCTCCGCTTCTTACCAAGTCAGCTCCTCAGACTGGCTCAATGAGGTGCACATTTTCTCCTTCCTTAAGCCTGTCTTTCCTTCTTCCTATGTTTATTTTTCTGCTGCTGGAGGGAGCTGGACATTTGCCTGGCTTGATCTTTGGCCAAAACAAAGGATTTGTACCCATGGTTTGAGAAGGCAAAGAAGAAAATGTATTTCTTGTCAAGCGAACAACTGAGAAATTCATCTAGATTTCAGGCGAGGGCTGGGAGGCGGGAGCGGGTGTGGGGTAGGAGCAAATGTTCTCCGGGGCAGCCAGAGAGCAAACATGGCCTGCTGCTTCTGGGAATCTGTTTGCTCTCAGTACTCAACAAACCTTTATTCAGGACCTCCGATGGGGCAGACAGGGAGATGGAAATAATTTCTTTAGGTAAGTGGCTAGCTGCAGTTAGGGTAACCCAGCTCTTAATTTTATTATCTACCTATCCATCTATCCATCCATCCATCCATCCATCCATCCATCCATCCATCCATCCATCCATCCATCCATCTATCTATCTATCTATCTATCTATCTATCTATCTATCTATCTATCTATCTATCTATCTATCTGTGTGTGTGTATGTACTTGTACCCACCATGGTGCACATGTGGAAGTTAGAATGACAATTTTGCAGGAGTCAGTGCTCTCTTTCTACCCTGTGGACCCTGGGATCAAACTCAGGTCATCAGGTTTAGCAGCAAGCACTTTTACCTGCTGAGCCATCTCACCTGCTCTACTGTTCAATAGGAAGACTGATGATTTAGTCATTCACTCATTCATTCTTCAATAGTTACCAAGTCTTCTTCTTGCACCAGAGACAGTAGCGATGGCTCAGTCAGTTCAATGCTTGCCACACAAGAAAGGGGCCTAAGTGTGAACCCCAGAGCCCAAGTCAAAAAGCGGGGTGTGGTGGTTGCACCCTTGTAAGCCCAGCATGGGGGAAGTCGAGACAGATGGATCCCTGGGTCTCAATGGGCAGCTGGCCCAGCCTACTTGGTGAGCTCCAGACCAATGAGAGACACAATTTCAAAATACGAGGTGGATAGCTTCTGAGGAATGACGGTCCATGTTTACCTCTCCCCTCCACATACATCCCCGACAGGAAACTGCACACATGTGAATGTGCAAATGCATGTGCACACAGGCAAAAGAAAAGCCAGGAGCCTGAAGAGCTCACTCTCTGTGGCTGCAACAGAGGAGGAACGGTAGATTGGGTAGGACATGTTTTGTTCTACCTGGAGCTGAAGCTTCCTTAGCACTTAAGAGCTTGCAAGATGCTGACACGCCCGTGACTGCTGGCTACTCTTTTAACTGTGATCTTTAAGTTTTGGGGAACCTTGTGACAGTCATTGTTGCCGTGTTTTGAAAGTGAGTTGGCTTGGCAAAGCCAGACAGTGTGAAACGATGGGTTCTATCGGTCCTCTTCTCCATCAAAGGCCCTCAAAGTTTTCAGTTGTTTGGGCAATGTCTGTGTGCTGTGAGAACTGCCGTGGCCAAAAAGAAGCTTGGAGGAAAAAGGGTTTATTTTGTGTTATGGCTCCCAGGTTATATTCCATCACAGAGGGAAGTCAGGGTGGGATCCCGAAGGCAGAGGCTGAAGCAGAGACTAAGGAGGATGCTGCTTTACTATCTCACTGCTCATGGCTTGCTCAGCCTGCTTTCTTATACCACCTGGAACCACCGCCTAGGGGTGCCATTGCCTTCAGTGGGCCAGAACCTCCCACATCATTCACTAATTAAAAAAAAATTGCCCCACGGAGTTGCCTATAGGGAAATCTGATGGAAGCAATTCTTCAGTTGAGGTTCTGTCTTCTAAGGTGACTCTAGTTTGTGTCAAGTTGACAAAAACCGGCACCAGCTCCATAACCAGAAGCTGCAACCTCTTCCCCGGGCCTGGCTTGGAGCCCTCGGACATGCCTCCTCAAGCCAGATAGTCTCAGTCTCTCCACAGCTCATAGCTGCGACTCCTTCGACATGACAAGGGCCAAAACCTGTCCTTACCCAGCTGAGCCTTAGCATTTGTTGAGGACTCCATGGAGCAGAACAGGAACCTGGCGCATTCTCACGCAGTCTCTAGACCAGGGGCAGGGATAAGCAGGGGCTTCTCTAATCACTACTGTCACCATCAAGCTTCGGGGGTCTCCTACCAAGGTAGGCTTCTGGTTCTCAAATCTTGGGGTCCCATCAGAGACAACAGAACCACTCAGGTACAGTGGTGGGTAGGGAGAGGTGGATGGAGGGACAGAGGGAGAGAGGGAATTGAGACCCCCTCCACGCTCCTTTCTGCCCAGAGAGGTTCCTGGTTGTTATCTTTGCCGGATGCCACCCTCCTGAGTGGGGTCTGCCCTTCCTGGCCATTGAGTCTCTGTTTTCTGTGGGGATCTGGCCGGCTCTGAGTCAGAGGGCAGAGCTTGGCTTCCATGTGCTCTGGTGGTGGGAGAGCCACAGTATCTCCCCCACTTCTGCTAAATGAAACATGTTCACCTAATAACCGACTGCAGGCTGCTGTGCCATATGTGTGGACTTCTAACTGGGTTCTGGTTATACTGTTTCTCACCAGGGCCTCACTCTCTGCCCCCTCCCACTGGCCAGATCCCTGTGTGCCCTGCAACGAAGACGTCGAAGACCATCACTAATTCACCAGGTGTCCTCCTTCAGCCTGGCATGCATTTTTAATTTCATGTATATCAAGAGTCAGGTGACATAGCCCTGCCCCCTGATCTGTCCTCCTGGACCACGTCCAAGCTCCACTGAGAGCTGTTATTCCAGCCACACCCTGCAAAGCAGCACTTGCCACTTATTTGAAACCAACACTAAATATTTCAAAGCGGTTTAAAATGGGCTGGAGTTAACCCTAGGCTAAGCGCCTTCATTGCTTGGTTAAGAGTCCTTATTCATTAATAAATCCAGACCCCCAATTTCATAGTTGAAAACAAAGACTTGGAGATAGTAAATCATTTCTTCAAGGTCACACAGCAAGTGCGTAGCAGGACTAAGAGAAAACATGGTTCTCAATCTCAGGTGTGTGCTCCAGCATTACAGTTAGATGCCTCTGAACTGCTACATTTAAATCTCACAATTCGGGGCCAGAGAGATGGCTTCGTGGGTAAGAGCACTTGCTGTTCTTTTTTTAGACCCAGTATCCACATAGCAGCTCACAACAACCTGTAAATCCAGCTCCAGGGGATCCAGTACCCTCTTCTGTCTTCCCTGGGTATCAGGCACACGTATGTACAGATATGCAGGCAAAACATTCATATACATAAAATAAAAATAAATCTTTTTTTAAATATTTTTTATGGTTTATTTAACTTTATTTTATGTGCATTGGTGTGAAGGTGTCAGATCCTCTGCAACTGGATCTTCAGACAGTTGTGAATTGCCATATGGGTGCTGGGAATTGAACCTGGGTCCTCTGGAAGAGCAGTCAGTGCTCTCAACCACTGAGTCATCTCTCCAGCCCCCTAAAAATAAATCTTAAAACAAAAAAAGATCTCCTAAGTCTAAGACTGGAGAGATGGCCGAATACTTGCTATACAAGCATGAAGACTTGAGTTTGACTCCTTAGCACCCATGTAAAACACAAGGTGCACAGCACACATAAGGGTATGAACAGAGGCAGGAGGATGGCTGGAGCTCATTGGCCAACTAGCCTAACCAGTCAGTGAGCTCCAGGCTTAGCGAGAAGCCCCGGTTCATAAAGCAAAGTGGAGAGTGATGGGGGAAGATACTCAAAGCTGACTTCTGGCTTCTACAGCTGTGCATGTTCACATATACATGTGCACACACATGAACACAAACATGCAACACACATACACAGATACCAATACTAAGCCTCATAATTCTAAGCCAATGTATGAAATAAGTCTCTGGCCTGTCCAGCACTCCAGGAGAAATTGAAATGCTGAGGTAGGTTATTTAGTTGATGGTGCATAATAGTGATAAGAGATCCCATTAGAGTCCTTTCTTGTTTTTGGCTTGTAGAGAAAAAGGAATTAAATCAGAATGTGTGGAGTACAGGGGAAAGAATGAGAGAAAACATAAAAAAAGACTCCATTTCCCAGCGCTTCCGTTTTCACCTCTATAAAATTAAGCCCCCAGGCTGCGGAGTTGATGTAGAAGAGAAAGGAAGCATTAAGCATGGGATGTGAGCCTTGCATGCCTGACGCCTGCCCGCACGCAGTAACAGGGAGGGTTTGTAGTGATCTTTCCCTTGAGTTATGGGACAAAGCCCAAGGCCAGGGCCTAGGAGGCTTACAGCAGGATCAGAGGACCCACGGTTTTCCCAGAAACCCAGTTCCTCCCCCTCTTTCTCTCTCTCTCTCTCCCTCTCCTTTCTTCATATATATTTTTTTCATAGTCCTAGGCTTGAATCCAGGTTCTCTGCTTGTTGGGCAAGCACCTACCTCTTAGCTGCACCCTAAGCCTTACTCAGTTTCTGTATCAAGTCGGCATCTCACTGAGTTGCTTAGCCTGGCCTTCTGCTCACCCCACAGCCCAGGCAGGTTCCAAGTTTCTGATCCTCTTTCCTCCATGGTAGCTGCAAGGCAGGCTGTGCCGCCAGACCCCTCCACCTAGACCCCGCTGACAGCAATGCAGGCTGTGCCGCTAGACCCCGCCACCGACAAATGCCTTTTCTCTGCCATTTGCAGTTTAAAAAAAAAAAAAAGAAGAAGAATTCTGACATTTATGACTTCCCACATCTTATCTCACATTTTGAATACCTCATCTCATCCTTCATTTTCCTCATAAGAGGCATTGTTTCTTTCATTCACTGCCTACGAAGGCTGAGGGCAATTTACTTAACCTTTCTAAATTGGCTTTTCCATTTTGGTGACTTGTGAATAATTCCCCTTCTGAAGGGTCCTTACACTCGTTAACCGGGCTCACATGTGTGACAAAGCATTCAGCCAGTTCTTAAGTGACATCAGACGTTCTTCCTATTCTTATTCCTAATTTTCTGTTTTGTGCCTTCCCTAAAGAGAAGTTTCCAGAAACTCTCACATAGGGTATTTCCTCGCCTCCCGCTGTTTATTCCCTGACCACCGTGGAGATCCTTTGTTTATCCAGTCAGATTCAGTCGACACTGGAAAGGATTATAACGGCACAAAAGGATTAAGCCTCCAGGTGAGAAGGCAAACAGAAGGGGGTGATTCCTTTAAGGTTCTTAATTTTTTTTGGTGGTTGTTTGTTTTTCGCATTTGTTAAGGATATTGTTTCTGTTCCCTGTCGGCAAAGTGACAGACAAGGAGGTGGCTGTCAGCTCCTGCAGAGTGCTAGGCGTGAGTGCCAGAAGGCATCATGGCAATTCAAACGTTAGCCCGTAAGTTAGGGAAATGTCGGTTAGAATACCACAGTGATGGGCAATTGCTTATTCACCCACCTGTGCCCATCTCCAAAGCCAGTCTGCGCTCAGCACCTCTGCAGCATTGTTTAAATCATGTGTCCCAGTGACCCGTGGCTTAGGCGTAAGCATCCGAGGTCTGGGGATGTGGATTTTTGGTTCCAACCCTAGCACTGCCATGCCAGCTATGTACTTGGACAAGCTTTTGGAGTGTCTCTGGATCTTTGTCTTGTCTGTGTGATGGGGGGTTGGTCGGGGGGGGGGCTGGACAGACGCCACCATCCTATGGGTGTTTTCCATCTCAGTTCTGTTGTCTCTAGGGCTGTCTTTCAGAGGTCACTAGATCCGGCTTCTGGGGTGTGATTGGGTTACATGCTCTGCTAATAACCTTGGAAACCTGGATTCAGACTTTTGAATCAGAACAGACCCATGAGAATAAACTGTGCAAAGGAACAACAGGGTTCAGAAGTAAAAGCAATTTCCCTATAGGCAGTGCATTCATGTTCCAAGACATACACCATG
>PVIU01015643.1:0-47563 GCA_004026605.1 Ondatra zibethicus
ATTCCAGGCTTCTATATTTTATCTTGGAGTAAATTGCTCCAAGATAAGTAAATGTGCTCCAACACATACTAATGTATTTTCATTGTGACACATATCTTCAAACATTTTGCCAGTTCTCTAGTTTCACATAAAGCACTTTATTCATGTACTTGTTTAGGTTTATATGGGTAACATTATCAATTTTAAAAGAGAAATAATGAATTTGAGAGTGAATTAGGATGAGCACAGGAGGAGTCAGAAAAGGGAAATTGTGAAACTGAAATTATGTAAATACACTACTAATATATAAAATTCTCAAAGAAAAAACAAGGAAGAAAATCAAATACAGATAAGATTATATATAGCTTCAAGTCTTGTGAAGGGTATAAGAATGAATATCTCTTTCAACTTCTACTATAGTTTGGATGCTGCCAAATGTTATGATATTTCTGTTTGGTGGCAAATGGCTTAATGATCATCCTAATTTCAATAGTTACAAGAATATCTCCTGAAAAGCTCCTGGCTATATTCACATAGCATAACAAGAACAGGGTCATTTAATGTATACACACAATGGATTGCATTGCATAAGAGTGATCCAACGTGTTCTCCAGTATCCAGTCTATTATACATTAACCTACGTTAGATTGAGCATATAAATTCAGTTTACCAAGGCTTTCATCAATTACCTATTTTCTTAGTTAAAGTTTATATTGCTTTGATGGCACACCATGACCAAAAGCCAAAAGCAAGACAGAGAAGAAAGGGTTTATTCGCTGTGCATTCCTATATTTCTGATCATCGGAGGAATTCAGAACAGAAATTAGAACAGTGCAAAAAAATTGTAGTAAGCTTTCTCATCAGAACCTTCAGCCTACAAATAACAACACAGAAACTTATTACTAATTATGAAACTTTGTACTTAACTTAGGCTCTTACGACTTAATCAACTTTTTTCTACTAATCTACATCTGACCACAAGGCTCTCTCACTCTCTGATAGAAATCCCATTTACCCTCCTGCCTAGTTATTGACCACTCAGCATTTTATTACACCTATCACAATAATACATATTCACATGGTGTACAAATATTCCACAACAGAACCTAGATGCGGTGGCTGATGCAGAGGTCATAGAGGAGTGTTGCTTACTGACTTGCTCCCCATGGCTTACTCAGTCTGCGTTTTTATAGATCTCAGGACCACCAGCCCAGAAATGTCTCCACTCACAATGGGTTGGACCCTCCTTCATCAATTGCTAATTAAGAAAATGCTTTGTAGCTGTATCTTATGTAGGCATTTATATTTATTTTAAACTTATTCTTCTCTCATACCATGCATTCCGACCATAGCTTCTCCTCCCTCCCATTCTCCCAGTTCTTTCCCACCCCCCTTTATCCTCTGTTTCCCTTCAGAAAGGAGCAGGACTCTCAGCAATAACAACAGAATGAATGAATTTTTCTCCATTGAGGTTCCCTCTTTCTGATAACTCTTGCTTGCATCAAGTTGACATGAGAGTAGCAAGCAAGCCCATTTGATTTCAAAGGCCCATTTGATCACAGTTGCTTTTCTAAGTAGTATATACAATAGCCATGACTGGATGGGAACAATTCCTGAATCATAAAGGATACCGGTAGTAACAGATAGAACAATGCCCCAAAAGCCTACCTAAAATGTACTGATAATATATGTTAGTTCTTGTTGTAAATATTCTCCAATTCCAACAGTTGAATTTGAATGTGCCTTTGCCCTGACTGAGTAGGATAACATGGATAAATACAAAATCCATAAAATTTTACACTTTTATTTCTGTAAATATTTTGGTCATAACTGTATAGATCAATATGACCTTACATGCTTCTAAGAAAGCGGAGCACAGATTTCACCCTAAGTTCATTGCTTCTGTTGAATTGAGTATCTCAGTCAAGTGAAATATCCCATTGTCTTGGAACCCTACAAAGCTGAGTAACATCTTTATCAATGACACTACCTGTATAAGCATTGGTTATATCTGCATTTGACAGCTGCTAATACTTCACTTTCCAACTATTTCTACATTATTTATATTCTCTGGATGATTTGAGTTTGACACGAAGAGTGATTTTTTTAAGTACATCGAATATAGGAGTTTCCATAAAAAGATATGACCTCTTAAGTTTTCACCCACCTTTAACAGAAAGACTAAGGGAGTTAGCAATGTGGTAGTGATGTCCATAGAAATCTGTCTACATTTCTTTTGACGTTTTCTTGTTTTTCCACTCTCTAGTGAACAGCCTTCATCTGTGTTGTAAAATCAATCTTGGACAATATTAAAGAAATCATAGACAAAAATTCACATATGGTTTCCTGTAGAAAACTGTCTGTCACAGACAAGTCTCTCTCAGAGGGGGAAACCCACTTCAAAAAATTATGAGCCCTTTTCATGTTATCGCCAAATGGATCAAAGTATAGCATAATAGAGTGCAGAGGCACGGGGGTTGGAGGGCTGGGCCTTGACAGCACAGCTGTTACAATTCTTCCTAATGCACAATGCAGACTCTGTCCCCTCATCTCCCAAATGAATCAGCTATTGTTCTAAAAATACACCTGTTCTTATTCATAGCACTTGTGAATTTCCTACAGACTGTAGGAAAATTCTACATACTCAAGAAATGATCACCATCCCTTTCCATACTTAGCGTAGATAAACATCCTGGTACCTACTGGTTAAATGTCAGAATATTTTTATTCTAAGGTAATTTTTTGATTAGTTGATATAATTAGGTCATGACCATAAAATATCTCACCTGCAAGAAAAAGCAACAGCATTAGTCATTTCATGATCTATAGAGTTACCTTTCAACTTCTTTATGTGTGACTTCTCTGCTTATAACTATTTCCTGACTAGAAAACAATGAATAGATAACAAAGCAAGGATAATTGACATTTTGGTTACTTATACCAAGTCATACACAAATATTGCCTATGAACCACAATGTCTTCCATCCAACCCCATTAAGGAGCCTTGAGGGCCCTTTTTCTCCTTTCCACGAAAGTGTTTCCACAAGACCATCCAAAGTTGATGAGCAAAACTGCCAAGAAGCGAGTAAAATCCAAGGTTTTTCATACTAGTAAGATGATAGGAATTTGTGATACAATTTCATAGATGTCAGAAGAAAAGATCGCATTCCTAGGTTAGAAAAAGTGAATGTCATCACTCAGAACAATAAGAAGAGCAAAAATAAAAACACTGTTGCTACGATCCTGACACCCAATTCCCACAGGATAATGTAACATCAGGTAATATCTGCACACACAGAGTAGCTTTCCAGGGAAGTATCTGCTAGCATAATAAATATGAAAATTTAATAATGGGCCGTAAGCCTCCATCTCCTATTCTTCAAAATGAAACATCATCTCTCTCTCTCTTCCAAAACAATTAATCTACATTCCGTAAGGAAGTGTGAAATGATAGTAGTTTCTCTACCCCTGTTCAGGTCTTGTAAAAGTATAAGATGCCATTGAAATGTTTTCCTCTTATAGACATTTCTCCAGATATATTGGTATATTACAAGAGACAGCTAAGGCTGCATGTTAACACAAAAGAAAATGCTCAATTAAAAAAATATTTCAAGCAATTTTACTTAAAATTAACAAGATTAACTTAAAGGCAGAGATTGAAAGCTTAGTATGATACATCATAGGGCAAAAAAATCACAAGTTAAGTTTTTCTAAAATATGCTTTAAAACTGAAAGCCTGTTCAGATCTATTGCCTCATGTTAATAAGAAGAACACATAAAAGGATAAGGAAGGAGGATTTATTATATAGTAAGTCAGCTTGAGCTGCATAGAAAATAAATGTAGTTTGAGCTACACCATTAGAACATATCTCCAAAAACAAACAAACAAATGAATCCCTACGAGTAAAAGCAAAACAAAATATTAAAAATCAGAAAGCAAAAAAAAAAATAGGTGTGTTGATCCTAATGCTGACAAAGGAAAGGCCTAAATGCCTCAACCTTACACAAAGAACCAGAAGAAACTAAGGAATGCTGGGAGCTAGATAAATATTGTTCCCTAGGGAGGGGAACAATTGGCCATCCAATATCAAATAGTCAGCATTAAACCATATATATCTAGATTGAGCAGGGTATATTTAGGAACATATGCATATTCATATGGATATATATATATATATATATATATATATACAAAAAATAAGTTAATGTAAAAGTAAGCCATGTATTTAATAGAGAGCAAGAAGGAATTTATGGGAGTGTTAGGAAAGAGTGAAGGGAAGGGGGAAATTGTGTTACTGTAATATAATCTAAAAAAATGAAATAATTGTAAAAAATCAGAAAGCAATTACAATGTTGGAGCAACCAACTTTGGCTAAGGCCTAAAGTATCAAACAGACCATTTTTAGAGGCAGTGTATATTTAGGAAGTTTTCACAAACATCTTCCTCTGTCTTGGCAAATTTTGGCACTCTTTTTTCCTGTATCCTGCTTTTCCAGTTTGGACACCAAGCATTTTGTCAGTGGTTGAGGCATGGGCAGTTTTTTGCCCAAAGGCCGGTTTTGTCGATATGAAAAAGGCTCAAGTGGAGTGTCTTCAGTGCTCAACACTCTCTCGGGAATAGATCAGTGCTGCCAGGAGCGATCATGTCTCATGTCAACAGAACCCTAAGCTATTTAAATGGCATATTCTACAGCTCTTTGAAGTGGCTGAAGAGTACCTATCTATGTGAAATATAATCTCTATGTATCTAAAGAGCCTGATTAGTCTAAGTATGACAAACATGGATGACTATTAACCTATAATACTTAATACTTGTAGAGATTGAAGACTAAGATTTTATATTAGATTATTAAATAATCTTTAAACAACTGTGCAGTAAGTGAAGACAATGACCTTACAATGTAAATACTCTGTAAGTATCTTGATCAGAGGTAGAAATGTATAGTGCAATATGATAAATATATCCTAAAATTGCATCAATATACAAAATGACTTTAACAGAGATAGAAACATGCATGCATACAATATGACAAAACAACTTTGCATAGGTGTACAAATATTGTAAACAGAAATAGGAACATACCCAATATAACAAATATAATTTGAATTTGTATTAATATACAAGAATCTATGCCAATGTAAATTGTCTATAAGTAATAGCTCACAAATATTCACTTTTATTCACTCTTATTATTAGTGTAAGTTCACACTAATATACCTATTTTCCCATTCAATTTCTTTTCTTAAAAAGTGAAATCCCTGAGCCTACACAATTTCCACTCCAACCCCCAATCATATACCAGTTATAATCAACCCCTAATTGATTCCCTAACCCTGAGGACAAACTTTGTTGGGAGAAGGGCCATTGTCTTCTAGAATTACTTCCAGCTGTCATTAGGGCTAAGTTCTTTCTATGGGATCCTGTAAAACTAAAATGATGGTGAAGTTTCAAGGTTACTGTCTGGTATAATTGCAAATAGTCTCTGAGTAGCCAATAGGGTTTTAACAGGAATTTTAATGCAAAGGGAAGATATTATCTTAGAATGGATCTTTTTTACCACATAAACCAAGCAAAAAATTAAAAACTTATGTGAAAAAGGTTAAAATCTGTTAAAAAGTTATGATATGTTAACAGAGTATCTATCCAGTAAGGCAATCTGCATGCCATCCAAATATTGTCCAATGATGAGTCATTATCTTTACTATAAAAAATTCATACCTTGATATCATATGTGCAAAATAAGGACCAGATAAAGAAAATGTGGTACATTTACAAAAGGGAGTGTTACTCAATGATTAAAAAAACAACAATGTCATGAAATTTGCAAGCAAATGGATGGAACTAGAAAAAAAATCATCTTGAGTGTGGTAACCCAGAATCAGAAAGACAAACATGGTATGTAATTACTCATAAATGGATATTAGCTTTAAAGTAGTGGATAACCAGGCTACAATTCATAGTCCCAGAAAAAACTAGATAACAGGGAGGGCCCAACGAGAGACACATGAATTCCCCTGGGAAGGGACAATAGAAAAGATCTCCCGAGTAAACTGTGGGTAGGTCAGGTGGGGAGATGGGGGGATTGAAACGGGAAGGATCAGTTTGGGTGGGTTGTGGCCTGGACAAAGTGGGAGAGTAATGAGAGACATATCTTGATGTGAGGACATTTTGGGGTTAGTAAGAAACATGGTGCCAAGGAAACTCTCAAGAATCACAAAGAAGAGGATTTAATTGACTTATGAGCCCTGATCACAGTCCATTCCTGAGGGAAATCAAAACGGTAACTTAGAGAAGGAAATTGAAGGCAGGAATTGAGAGACCACGAAGGAATACTACTTACTGACTTTTTGTTCATGGTTGCTCAGCCTGCTTTCTTAAATACCCACAGGTCATATGCCCAGAGATCACACAACCCACAGTGGGCTAGATTCTTCATATCAACCATTAATCAAAATCAACTCACACAGAGTTGATTATAGGCCATTCTTATGTAGGAAATTCCTCAACTGTGGCTCCCTGTACCCAGAGGCTTCAGATTATGTCAAATTGACAAAAAATACTCAGCCAACACATTGACACACTTCCTTTCTTGCTAGCCAACATATATAAATTGATGCGTACTATGACAATGACAGACTTTGTCTCACAAATCAACTGCCAGGAAAAGGAGAGTTTCTAACATTCCTACACTGTTGAAATAACTGCAAATGACAAAGATGTCATGAAAAGAATATACTGTCTCTATTTCTAATTAAAGCCTATTTAAAGTGTTTAAAATTCACAGATATTATTTAAAATTAATTTTATATCTGTTGTATAATAAATAAGTGTATGCTACCTTTGGAGAGCTATGCAAAACATTTAAAATTGGGAATCTCAACAGATATTTTCTCTTTTCAAATTATATCATTTTTCATATTCTAGATCTAAGAACCACCTAAACAGATATTAACAGATTAGTGTACAAACAAAATGAGGGCTATGAAGACAGTTGATTTCTATTTAGTCTTTATTTTTTTAATTTTATTTCACATTCCATCTGCAGTTCTCACTCTCATCCCTCTTCTTGCTCCCCTCTCCTTCCCCCAGCCCTACCCTCATCCACTTCTCCAATATGAGCAAGGGAGGTCAAGATCATGAGGGAGAAATCTACAGAGACAGCTGAATCAAGCTCATCAAATCTCAGGAAATCTAGACCAATAACTGTGGAGCCTCCATGGGACCAAACTAGACCCTCCCTATGTGGGAGACAGTGGTGAAGTTGGACTATCTGTGAGGGACCTGGCAGTAGGACCAGGATCTATCCCTGGTGCATGAGCTAGTTTTTTTGGAGCCAATTCCTATGACGGGATGCCTTAATTCAGACAGAGTGGCACTATCCTGCCACCACCTTAACGAGCCAGACTTTGTTGACTTTCTATTTAGTCTTTTAATAACACTTTGCAATATGTACAACACAGAAGTGTCATGAACCAGTATAATAAAGAAAATACAGTTTTTATACAACTGTACAACATATTTTAATCTAACTGTTCTTTAACTGAGAGTTTTTCATTTGAACTTATTTTTAGAATTTTATACTGTCATACCATATTTAGGGATGTTTTAGTGATTGTAGAATTTACAAGTTATGATGTAGAAATTAATTATTTAAGAAATAAAGGATAAATAAATTTTACATAACCTAAATATGTAATCTTTCTTAATTCTATAGTATCATTCAATCATCCCTGTTTTAGTAAGCTCCACTTTCACTCACTCATGCAGAGAGTTCACCTTTTTAGTGATGCTGATACTAACTCACTCTGTCTTCCTTCTAATGCATTTCTCAAACTGGACCTGCAAAAGGAGTTAGTCACCTGAAACAGCAAATCTTGACAGCAATGGGAGGTATTTTGCCTTTAACTTGCCAGAGTTATTATTATTCTTGTATATTTTATGTCAGAATTAATCAGCATATCTTTGTTATATGATAATGAATGCTAACCTGGTATTTTATTATAATTGATTTAAAGCTAATAGCAAACTAATAATAACAGACAAATCAACATTTCACTTTTTTGTCTTGTGTTGATTTTGCTGTCAATATTTTCTAATCAAAGTCATTGGTAACATCTTATTTTCTGTTCATTTTGTTCTGCACCCATATGTAAGTCACCCATAAAGTATTAAAGTGAAATGTTTCTTGAAATTCACAAAAATACAAGTATTTTTAAAGCAAAAGGAATTTTGCCAATCAAAAATTTTTCATTGATACTTTCAACTGATGTTTTACATTGTAGGGTAGTACATGTATGCATGATTAATTACCCTGAGAATATGCTTTCCAACAGAGTTGAAACATTATAAAGTTGGATGTCCTGTTTTCTATGGTACAATTATCTCATAAAGAAATGCTTGAGAAAATATGTAAAGTGTTCTTTTTATTAAAAAAAAGGTATCTCAATGGTTAATAAAAATACAATTTATGGAAAAACAAAAACTTATTTTGCATAGAATAGTTAAGTCATGAATTTCACAATTCTGATTCTGATTTCTTGGCTTTGATTTGAACACGCGAAGCTACTATCTTCACACTTCAGAACCACGGCAACTTGGATCTATTTGACAAATTTTCATGCTTAGACTATTCCTACTCTTGTTCTTGTCAATTAAAAAGATCCATTTATTCTTGGATATGATTTCAGCAATTGCCACAAAATACTGATAACAACTTAACACCTTTTCTTCAAAAGATGTTGTTAACAGTGTAACTGATTAGTGTTCCTTAAATAGTGTCACCACTGGAGGAGGAGGATTTCCAAGCAAGTATGCAGACTATTTGATTTCTTTAAGATCAAATTTCTTGATGACTTTAAATTACAAAAAAGTTAGAAAAACTAACCTTAGCTAAAGATTAATTGCATCAGTAACACAAACATCAGTTAAAAGATACAAAAGAAATATACTAAGACAAATGGAACTGTGCTTTCTTTAAATGTATACTAGAATGCAGATCACTTTCCACATCCTTGCACGTCTTTCCAGGTTTGCTTCAGCTCTCAGGCATTTCAATATTAGTTACTTATCTAGCTCAATAAATAGTTGCTAAAAACTATACAACTATAAGTGTATTACTGTAACACAAGCTTTATTAATACAAAATTATATACAAATCAGCTCAACTTTCCTGTGCAGTGAAATGATGAATGATGTAGCCTGACAATGTGTCTTCAAAAGCTCCTATACCAAATGTGGCCTTTGAAGACATTTTAAGTTCTATTAGTTCCTCTCTTCCCAATGTCCTAATGCTTTTCTGCACCTCACATTGCATGTCCTTCTCAACAGCATGCACTGAAGCATCATTCTAATTAAGCTTATCAATAAAATTCAGGAGTAAATTATCAGGGTAAAAACCTGGAAGATCAGAGAAGCAGGGGAGCAGCCACAGTACCTTCCTACCTCACTTGTTCTTCCTTCTAAAAGAGCTGAGATTCTCTCTGCCCTGCCTTACCACTTCCTGTCTCCTCTCCCATAGTCCTCCAAACCTCTATGATTAGCTAGAGGCTAACTCTGCCCTCTGACTCAAAGCAAGCTTTACACAATTAAAATAGCACACAACAATGAACATTGGATTCATTTCTCCCTTAGATTATGCTTTGGCATTTTCATGTTAAGAAGATACTAGAACTTCTTAGGAAAGAAGATTCCCATTGTAATAATATCTAAAGTCAAAATCCCTCAAATCAAATAAAGGGTACAAAATGCTACACTTTTTCAGTTCAGTTATATTCTCGACATGAACAGAGTTTAAAAGCTATGTTGCCTTGTACACGATTTAAACATGCATCATATAGCTGGTAATCTAATTATATAGAACATATACTTCTTTTATATGTATTTTTTGAAAATATTTTTGTTATACTATATACACTGATCCTGATTTTTCTTCCTGCACTTCCTTCCAGAACTTTCCTATCTTCCCATTGACCCAACTCCATTCTCTTTCATTCTCCATTTCGAAAACAACCTGCAAAACTAAAGGCCAAACAACAAACAAACAAATCACAATTTAAAAAGAAAACGTAGAAAAGGAATGGACAGGAAACACACACAAACACACAGACAGAAACCATAATATACAAGAAAAGACTCATAAGACAAATAAAAATGCATGAAGATATATGAGTCAAACAAACAAGCAGAAAAAAACCTATAAAATTCAGCTGAGTTCATTTTGTGTTGGCCATTTTCTCCTGTGCTGGAATCTCCCTTTAAAAGTGTAGTCATTATATCTACTGAGACACCATTAGAGAAAACTAATTTTTTCTTTACAAGCAGAAATCAATTGGAGAGCTATCCTTGGTTAGGAATGGGAGCTTCACTACTTCCTGTGGACCCTCTCAGACCTCCCTTCCAGCCTAACCCCTTTGCTTTGTGTCGTCTGCAGATACCAAGCAGCTCCCTCTACCTGGGTCTCCAGAAGACAGAGGTGGCTGGGACAATGTGTAGGCTACTTCACTCTCCTTGTCCTCCTTTAGTGCCTCTCCCATCTCACCCCTTGTCCTAAAGCAGCTTGTTAGCAGGTGCCCTCTTCCCTCCCTACCCCTGATCCATGGGGACTCCTTTGAACCTTGGTGAGTACCCAGAATTGCTCCTTCCTGTTGACCTTCTCAGCACTCTCATCTACTGCATGCCTATGTGTCCAGTTCCGAACCCTAGAAACAATTTCTGTCTGGGACCCCCACAATTGCTGTCCCAAACTGGAACTCAGACAGTTGTTTCAAATTATCTGTCCTGTCCTCCATTATGATCCTTCTGTTCCCATGCTCAGACCTGTAACAAACTGTTTGTAGGTTCTCCTCCACCCACCTCAAATCCAGGTATAGACTCAGGTAAACACTAGTCCAGCGGTTCTCAATTGTGGATCTCAACCTCTTTGGTGTAGAATGATAAGATATCTACAAAAGTAACATCTTAGATATCTTGCATATTAGATATTTACAATGAAGTTCATAAAAGTAGCAAAATACAGATATGCAGTAGCAACAAAATAATTTTATGGTGGGGCAGGTGTCACTACAACATGAGGAATTGTATTAGAGGATCACAGGATTACGAAGGATGAGAATCACTGCCCTAGGACTTTTATCTGTCTCTCCACTTTATTCTTTGTCATACTGCAACCCACTTTCAGGAGACTCTCCACCCATCATATCAATATCATTATGGAAACTCCACCTCTTGGTATTTAAAGGATCCATCTTAGCTCTTTCCCAGAACCCCACTCACCTTTTCTCTTAGCCCCATCTAATTTACTCCCAGCCACCACTAACCCACCTCCAAAAGGCTCTCTACCAGGGAACCCACAGGCACCACTTTCCTAGGATACAGGGAAGGCAACAGAAACCAAGGAAGAAAACATCCACCAAATAAAGGCAGGAATACATAGTAACACCTAGAATAACCTCAATTACTTTCTTCCTAAAATTTAAAGATCCCAAATATTGTTTAGTGTAAAATTCCTTTTGACTAACAGATTTATAAGTATATGGATAACAATAAATTCTTAAATGGTATAGATAGAATTTTTCTAGTCTATCTGCCACTCCATATTCCACTCATTTTAGACCTATAAAACACAAAGCCCCTTGATAGACTCCATGTTTCCAAGGACTTGAAAGAGCATAGCAAGGATATTTACTTGTTATATAAATTTAATTGCGGGTATTTAGGTGGTATTATAAAATTTAATGGCTTAAATGACTAAATTCTTTTAGGGCTCCAGGGAAGTTTCTGAGTAATTAATGCTCTTTGTCTTCATAACAGCTTGGATATGTGTTAAACCTCTAGTAGTGTTACTGCGAGTAGGTACTGCGGAGAATGAGTGAATAATTGAAATGTCAGTGTCTGCAGAAGAAAGATTACATCAACTTGTAAATTCATTTTTTTCTGAAAAGAAGAATGTCAAACATATGAGAAAATAAAAAACCCTATTTTAAAATTTCTTAGTGCTATCAGCATTTTCATCTTGCTACTTTTACATATCAAGTTTTCTTCTGGAGTCAGGAACAAGTTAGCATGTTTTTAATAAGTACATATGACTATGAATACCTTTATGGCATTAATTTCCAGGGGTCGTGTGACTTCTTCGAGGGACAAGGGCAGAGAATAGCATGAACTATTTCTCCTTGTGGCAAGGCCTTGGAGAATCTGATTGATAGTTTGCCTCATAATTCCGGGAAGGACCCAGGAGCATAGGTGCTACCTGTTCTTGCTTTTGCTATACAAATCATTTTGCTGGCTGCCTCTAGTTTTACTTTCATAGAGCTACAGTTAAAATAGCTATTATGAAAGGGAAACTTCCCCTTGATGACTCACCTTTGGGTGAGCCAGAAGGGATGTTTTAAAACTATACAATGGACCTAATTGAGCTCCTAATGCCTTTGATGAGTTCAGGATGCTCAAGAACAAGATGTTGCCTTTCCAATGTACCCTGTGGCTAGCCTGAAAGAGACATAGTAGTTCAAAATATCATATATTTGCATAACTGTTCCAGAGAGAATGATTTTAACCACAAAGGTCTAGGGAAAATGTTAATAAATAAATGTATCAGGAGTTAATGGGATCAGTCTGGGAACAGGAATTGAAGCTGAATCATAGGAACCCACAATACCCTCATTTCTAATAGTTGTACCAATACTGGAGGAAGTATGGAGGAAGGGGACATGGTGCCAAGTATTAAGAGTAAGCTTTTAAGTTATGTAGTTTTCAGGATGATAAGGGAAAATCTGGTATATCCCTCATAGAAGATAGAGTAGTACATAATGAAGAATGAATTTATTTAGCCTTGGCTGATGAGTTGATTGTGATAACTTAGCTTTCACCAGAGGTAAACATTAAATATTAGAGGCAAAACTTTCTTGGACTTTCCATGATACTGTAACTGCAATTGCTCCCCCTGCTCTACCTGTGGGTGTGCCTAGTTAGTAAACTTCCTTTGTTACTTGCAATACTACTTATGTTTTAAACATTAGAGATGATAATCAAGTAGGTAATGGTTACCAGTAGGAAAGCTGGGGCACAGAAGGGGAATGAGGCAAAGGAAAGAGGTGGCAGTTACTGTAACCATTATTACTAACCCAAGAAAAACAAATTTACTTGTAAAACTGTTCATGCAAACCATTGAAACTATAATAAATAAAAATGACCCTGGCTATCCGTGCCACTTGTTTTAAACAGGTGGCTATATTTTCTTTGCTGTGCCGACTTCACACATCTGTCCCAGGTTGTCAGTCCCATTTGGAGCAAGGCTTCCAGCAATTAATGATTTATATAATCTTATATGTGCTCAGAGGTAGTTATTAGAAGTAAATGCATAGAACGTATTTATAACTGACACTAGTTGGTCCTAGTGTAGATTATTGACACATCCAAATGGAAAAAATCACTAGTGAAAAACAAAAATAATCAAATTATCAAAAATAACTGCACAGTGCTAAAAAAAAGTCAAAAGAAATTTAACACTGTAATAAATAAATAAATTACTAAATGAAATTTTAAATTTTTATTACAAATTAGGTATAATTGTCAATTGATATTTATGTTATTAGAAAAATTAAACTGAGAATGTAGCTTTTGAATAATTATTTGAAAATCTTGATAACAAAAATAATTAGTACAGTTTTTATGAAACTATGAATTCATCTGTGAACTCTAATAGTTCTCTTCATACCATTATTGTCCTGTGAGTCTAATACCTAAATACATGCCGTGACAAAGGCAGCTCCCTTTTACATTCTCCTTACTTTCATACAAAAAAACTATACTTTTGAATATATTTCTTACTACTCAGTCACAAGTAACATATTTTATAATTGCTGTTATAACATAATTTTCCTTTTGCTGTTCCCTTGCACACTATTTATGTTAGGTGTTGCTCTTTATTCCCTAAAGCATAAGCAGGTGCAAATAAAAAGTGGAAGTAAAAGATTTCATTTATTCCATCTGTATTTTGACTGCTTTGTTTGTTTGTGTGTCTGTGTTAGTGTGTATGTATGTACTTACTATGTTTGTAGCTTAGAGATGACAATTATGTAGATTAATGACACATACAAGTGGAAAAATTCAGTAGTGAAAAACAAAAATAATCAAATAAACAGAATATAAAATAACAAAGGCAATTTATAACAATGAATTTTATTAACAATCTTGAAATTGATAATACATTTATTTTCCCCATTATTGGGTAGTGTAACCAGAGTTTCCAACATACAGACAAAATACGCATGAAATAGAAGGCCATTCTATTATGATGGAAATGGACTAGTTTTGAAATAAAATTTTAAAATTTTATGGACACTGTTTGCTTTCTTTTTACTAGTGGTCAACACTTTCTTTTTCAAATAAAAAACGAGACAAACATATAATTAATTAGAGGCCACATGCAGTCAATTGAACATTATAAATCATATTGATAAAGCATATAACTTACTTATTAGAACAGAACAGACAGAATATTTTATGCCACTCAATTATAACAAAGAAAACAAAATTACAGAAATAAAAAGTCCCTTAAAATGTTATCATTCTTTGTCAATATACTCAATTTGTTTAATGTCATCCTAAGACACTGTTGATAGACAGAAGTGATGGCTGCCTACAATTTCAGCTTGGTGGACTGGGGAAATACTGAGTATCTTATAGAAGAAAGGTTGAGCTATCACTTACAGGAATAGGTCTGATTCAAAAGCAGTTGTTTCACTGAAGAGTTCCACTTCAGTTTGGATGATGACGTCTTAAGGGATTTATCAATGGAGTCCTCACTTCACTTAACCAGATCATTCTCAACAAGTGAGTGAAGTCCCCACAGGAGATAAGACACTGAAAGTGGGAGTGGCTGAAAGCTTGGCAACAGCAAAAGGTTTCTGAATGCACAAAACCCCATATTAATTAAAAGCCATGTTTATAAGTTGAGATTTCTCCAGCAGTTCTCAACCCTGCCATATAACTTCCTTCCTTCAATCATAGGTTTGAACATACTGTACACGTTACACTGCACAAGCTGCCATGCCATGAGTTAATCATTTGGATTTCACATAAAGTTGTCCAAATGAATTTTGGCTTGGTTCTAGGGAACAAGTTCAAAAACATTCACAAACACATCTCTGCCATTTTGTAATATATATTTATACCTAGCAGCTTCCTCAATACTGATGATGATTGATTATGATATCAGAATATTAATGACCTCAAAAACATCAATGATGCTCCATATCCTTTAGTATTAAATATTTAGCTATGATTTAATTATTTATATAAAAGCAAGTAAGAATCTCGTTAGTCTGAAACTTTGTTTTCATTTTTAAGAAACTGAAATTATATGTACATCAAAGAATTGTTTAATATGCATCTCTTTATGATACTTTGTCAGGTAATGTTTGATTTATATAGTTATTTTATGTATCTACATACCTGGGGTATATTAATTTTCTTCGGGTAATAAAAATGTCAAATTGGGGGATGTTTCAAAGGGCTTGCAATAGCATCATCCTCGGAGATCATAGCCAGTTGCAGGACTGAGTAAATGGACAGCAAGAATGAAGGGCTCAGCTCCCGCTCAGCTTTTGTAAGATAATGTTAACAGCCCTATTGCTGATACCACACATTTATCCATCTCCATATCCTTTGCTTAATGCACTGATATGATTCCAGGAGCATGGTACTGTGCAGACAGCACAGCAATTTGTATATCATGATCATATGTACTGTCATGTTACGCCTCAAGGAAATAGTTATTCCCCAACACATGTCTTTCACTGAAGGTGAAATGTTATAGCCAGCATTTTCTGACATCCACCTCCTGCTTTGCCAATCTCTCCCAGAACCTTTCTAAATCTGTCACTCATTTTTCAGTTTGACTCCAGGGATATTTTTGATATGTATGAAGTACATCATGTTAACATTTGTTGAAGAGTTCAGTAGCTCATCAAAATTCAAATGCAAAGGTTAATTTTAAATGTGAATTCGAACCATTTCAGAAATCACAATTCAGTCTTATTCATGGGACGCGTCTAACAATATGTGTTTTGGCTGTGTATGGCACATATTCTTGGAAATAATGCTTTGAAGATTTCCTAATGAGATAGTAAGTGTATTTTCTCCATCATGTAATCTTACTTTGATATGTAGAAATATTTTGTCGCAGCCTTATATATGTCCTATATTAATGGTATAACTAATAAATATAACATTTAATACAACCTGGTTTTTATTCAAATATGGAGAATGAACTGATATAAAGCCTCAGGAAGACGGTCCAACTTTGCTTACTGTGTTCTCATGAAAACCTTTACAGAAAAGAGTCACTCTCGTGACAATTTAGATGTCATGTTCTAATAGTGACCCATAATTTTGGAAGTCTCCCACCTAATAGCGGGCATTTTCTGAGGCAGAAATCATTGCATCAATTCCTGGTTGTTCAAAAAGTATGATACTATTAATAAGAATCTAGTCATTGTATATGTCAAAACTTTTGTGATCTGCTTCATACAAATAAAAAGGCATTGTATAACAATCTCATATGTGGTTCTGTTTTATAACCATAACAGAACTATGAAATAGTAGTTGTGCTTATTGAGTCAATCTCATTATTTTGACAATAGTTAGCTTAAAATGTCACATCATCAAATAAAAGGTAATTTTATTTTTATATTCCACGGAAAGCCTTTTATAGAAAAATATTCCAGATTAAAATTTTAATAATTATTTAAAAAATGACTGCAACTTTTGAATTAAACTTTTAATTTTATTTGAGAGACCCAAAATATCAAATGGCTACTTTGTTTGAATCAAGAGCAAGTTGATACTTTGAGAGATGTTCTTGTCTTCATTTTGAGATAAGAAGTATGCTTTATTTTAATTTTATTGCTTAACAAATCTCACCTATAATAAGTTATTTATATCAAATATAATTTGGTTTTTGATAGTATATTATCATACTGTTTATTCTTGCATAGAAGAAAATTGACTGACTTAACTAGTCACAGAGCTAATTTCACTGATTTAACTAGTCACAGAGACACCATGTAAGGATAAAAGCTCAAGAATTTATTGTTCTATAATTGTGAAAATAATCAAACTTATTCCAGTGGAGTTCCAAGATAGCAGAAGGTGATAGAGAACAGGAAACATCCTTAAATCAATAATCTGTTTGAAAAATCCATCACAATGAGAAAATATATCATTTGATTAGAAGAGCCAATTCTCCATTTAATTATAACAATAATTTCACTCATTCATTGGACTGAGAAATGTTATAAAATGCCTTTCTGAAAAGTCATCAACTCCTCCCTTGGGCCACAAAGTGAGAGAAGTAAAAGATGCCTGGCAGTTTTGCTTTCAGTCCACACCTCTCCTTTCCCTTTGTGGAGTCTACATGATAACCTCCACAGGTCAGCATGATAATCACTCAAGGCCTGTCTGATTCACCCAATCCCCCTTTTTTTGGCAGCCTAAAGACAAATAAACAAGTCATTGTCCTACAACATAAGTCATCTTGGATCCAGGGAGAGCCACACAAATCCTCACAATCTCCTGAACCAATGAAGTCAATACTCCATTGTGATGATGCTGACCCTGATCAGAGATAATTATCTCCCGAGAAATAAATTTAAGGTTTGAAGGAATGACTTCTGAGGACAGAAGGGCTTTTTCTGGATACCTTTTAGATTCAGAACAGAAGCAATTACAAACCAGGACCCAGTTTGACATGAACTACTTAATGATGCATGCTGGTTGTAACTTTTCTGGTTCTATAGTTTAGCTCTAAATTGATATCCAGAATTAAATGCATTGTAATGCGCTGGATATGGACTTGATATTTTCTAACCCCTTTATTTATTTCTCCTCCCAGTGTGGACATGATTAATAGCACCCTTTTCTCTGTTTTCACCACTGTTACTCCCTTTAATTGGCATAGAGAGAAAGGGATGGGGAATCAACCCTGGGCTTCCAGAACCCTGGTTTTGACCTTAAAACTGGTTAAAATTTTTATATAGAAATCTCAAATATTTTTATTTCAATCTCTTCCAGATTGTATGATTATATCTACAAAACTCCTGTTTCCATGAAACTTAGAGCCTTCTGAGGCAAACATATAAACCATGGCTAATTAAAGTAAACAAACAAAACAGAGAAAAATAAAGTATAAATCATTTAACACAGACCATAATCTAGATGAGTTGAAGAGAAATGGTATTTTGGGTAAAAGAATTCTGAATTTCATACATGAAGGATGGTAGCTGAAACAAAACTGTTGTGAAACAGGTGCAGTCATGTGAGTTAAGAAACATGTCATCCCCTTACACACTAATTACAGAAATATGAGACCTGTAAGCCAGAGGGAAATTAATTGTCTATTGTATGGAATGATCAATCAGTGACATTTCAAAAGGATCAAGAAGACAACAACTAGAGATCTTGATATAAGAGTATGCAAGAGATATTAAAAGAAATAAATGGAACTGAGTTCATAAATATAAGATTTATGAAAATAAAAACTTCACTCTGAAAGATAGGTTCCATTTATATATTTAAGTAGCCTGTACACCATCATAGCATTCATTTCAACAAAAAGGTAAAAGTAGAACACACTGGAAAAATACAATGACTCTACTTGATTTTGTTAGGGAAGTGAGGATCTCTGTTCTCAAAGCTGGGAGACAGAGCAGCAGAGAGCATTCTGTCTTAGCAGAACACAAACTCAACCAGGTTTTCTCATAACTTAATATGAGACTTTTACCTTCCAGACTATTAGCAAATATCCACCATTTTGTCTGGCTGCAAATTAACACACTAAAGTCCTCATCATGTTTCCTACTTCATACTTCTTTATACTTTGCACAGAACTGTCTTTGGAATAATTATTTCATCAAGAATACTTTTATCATTATTCTAACATGATAATTATTCTAATTGCTCATTTCAGTCTTCTAGTAAAATATTTAATGACTTTCCATTGCCTGCAGGATAAAATGTAAATTCAATATCTGTCACAATCTACACTTTTGTTCTCTCTAACACACACACCGTTACTCAGAAAAAGATGAACTTAGTTTAGTGGAAATGTGATTTTCTTGTGGTTATTCACAATACTAGCTTTCTTTCTTTTGTGATCAACCATCTCCTTCCTTGACTCATGGGTATACAACTCTCTACAATTTCTTTTTCAGCTAATTCATTATGCTGGAAGCTTTGTCAACAAGAGATATAATCCTCCATTTGCAGGCTTCTATCACATCACATATATAGCACCATGACAAGAAAAATTCATAATTCAGCAACTTTAGGCTTCTTTATACACCCAATTCTTGGACAGTTCCAAGAAGAACAAGATCACGGCCTTCTTCCTTTGGGATCAGTCATCTCTTAGTAAGTGAAGAACATAGTGTTTTTATTTTGTTTTGTTTTCCTGTCAGTATAATGAGTGTACCTAAACCGACTATATTTTGACCACCACCTGTAGCCCCACAGCCCTGCACTCAGCTCCCTACCACTCAGGTAGTAGCCTGGTAGGACTTCTGATCTGTCTGGTACCTGCTCTGCTGATGACACCTAATGTACTTCTTAATTACATGTCTATTGCTCTATTTACCAATAAAGACTCAGGAGTCAGATGTTAGGATAAAAGGCTTCCTGGCTCCCCAACAAGTTGGCATGCCAACGTGTGCTAGCTAAATACACATAAAACCTGAGAGGGCTTGGAAAGGAATTGTAGACACTATAAAAACAAAGTTTAGTCGTATTTTTTTTTTTGATGAACTCTGTTTGCTGGCCATGGTTCCTTTAAGAGGTCTTCCTGATTCAGCAGTAGCAGCAAAAACAAAAACTAAAAACAAAACAAACAGACAAAAACAAAATTTCCACATGGTTGGGAGGTTTCCTGAGCCATGCTGCCAGTACAAACTCTGACTATTTCAGGAGGTCCTGCTATGGAGCATTTAAATGGAGTTTGTGAGCAGTGTGTTTCAAACTGCTTAATTGTGAAACATTTACCCTGCTGTACACAACTTGCAGGGGTGGTGAAAATGCCTCCCTCATGTTGGACTGGGCAGAGCCATCAGGCAGTACTGCAGAGTTGGTCCTAGCCATGCCTACTTAGCATTTTTAAAAAAGGTGCTTCTAGTCAGAAGAAAATACAGATACACAATAAAGACAGATTCACATAAAAAAGACCTCTAAATTGGTCACAATTTTGGGCAAATGTGCATAGGCTTGGGAGAGAGAAGAAAGAGAATATAGAGAGTTATAAAATGAAGTAAATGTTTTTTTTTTTAAAAAAACCAAGGTCTTTAAAGAGACAGAGTAAAATTGCTGTAAAAGAAATAGAGTAAGAAAAACAAGCCATGCAAAGATAGAAAGTAGAGAGTCTGAATTGTGTATATTATTGGGTTTTTAAAAGTATTTGAGTGTGAAACAGCTAAGTGCAGAGAGACATTTCATTGTATGGGCTGCTAAGCTAAACCAACATATATATTTTAAAGGTATCTTGACTTCAAAGTTTGGGTGTAAGGATTTGTTGCTTTGGAAAAGAGGCTCTTCTTTAGCTTCCACAGGGGATGAGAAACTGTAGATTGCTTCCAGCATTTAAAGGGAGTTTTGCTATAGAGATGGATACTTTGCATTGGTATGGACCTTGGTATATTGATACAAATTTAAGGTCAGTTTTGTTATATAATGTATGTGTATATATAATGTTTGTGCAACCCATTTAAAATGTAATGTATAATTAATAAATATAGGTTAATAGATATTTATCTATGACATTCAAGCTTCTAGTCATATTAGTTAGGTTTTTCAGATATATAGAGATATATTTCAGTTAGTTATTCTTCAAACCTTTCAAAGACTAACAAAATATGGCTTTTAAAATGTTTTAAAAGCTTAAGACTTTGTATGACAATGAGACACATCTGTCCCTGGCAGAATCAGTCTACTTCAAGAGGATGATGGGTATCAAAGAGGCACCTTATGGAGTTTGCTAGCTATTTGGGCAAGAAACTGCTCTTTTCTGGACTGCTTGATATTATGCTGTATGAACTGGACATGTAGAACCCACTTAAAAATGACTGCTGAAGGTGCCTAAAGAAGGTGAGACAGTCCTTCAGTGTTCCTGCTACATGAAAGAATCTACCAGACATTCTGCAGGACATAGAAGAAAGTGACTGAGAAACTGCCAATATAGGTGAAACTGTCTTTGAAATTTCCTGCTTCATGGAAAAGTCTGCCAGATACAGAAAAAAATCTTGGGTTACTGTCCAGGCAGCAAAATGTCTCTATCATTTCTAGAGTTTTGGAAGTTGCTTACAATGCACTCCCTATTAACTTAGGTAATATTATATCCTTCTGGAGTCTTTGATGGAGATGAAGAATAGATAGTTATAGTTATACTTTTCCTTAGTTATGATAAATATAAAGTAGATATAAGTGTTGTAACTATAATTCTTGCTTGATACCTGTCTTGTTATATGTAATTTTACTATGTCAAAGTTAAAACCTTCTTTTTATTTAAACAGAAAAGGGGAAATGGTGAGGTAAATCCTTCTGTCTATGTGTTGCTTTTATTGCTTAATGAATAAATAAATCTGTTTCAGCCAGTGGCTTAGCAGAATAGGTCAAGGCAGGAGTTCCAAGCAGACAGAGAAGGAGAGAGTAGTCAGAGTCAGGTGGAAGTCATGTAGCCACTGCCAGGAACAGAAGCCTCTCCCAGAGCCCACTGAAACTTTGCCAGTAGGCCATGACCTTGTGGTGATGCACCAGTTAATGGAGATGGGTTAGTATAGGGTATGAGTTAGCCAGAAATATGCTTAAGCTATTAGCCAAATATTACAAATAATATATTTTCTAAGAGATTATTTCAGGTCTGGGCAGCTGGGAACAAACAAGCATCCTCCCCCAACAGAGAAGCAACCATGTTACCTTCCGTTTTGATGAGAGACCCAGAAAGAGAGCATCTCTAGCTGTCCTAAACCAAAAAGACCATGGACACCAAAGTCACTCCCCCTTCCTTCCTGTGCATCTGTCTATCTAACTTTCTTGTTTCTCTTTACTCTATGGCTATTTTTTATCAACTAGTTGCTGGCTGTGCCCTCTGGTTCAAGGTTGATTTTATTAAAATAATCTGAAGTTTCACAGTGCTATCAAGTACTCCACAACATTTTCCTCCTTTTGTCTAAATAAAAAGGAAAGATTTTAACTCTAACACAGTAAAACTATATACAGTAAGACCACTTTTCAGATAAGAATAACATTCACAATGTTCAGTATATTTGTATTCAGAAAATTTAGAGAAAGTACTCTATTTTTTATCCTATCTTAGTGAGTCCAAAGTTTTATACCTAAACTACTTTCTATCATAACTTGTATTACCAGCCTAAAAATATTCATTTAGATCTTAAAAACATTTTCTTAGGTTAAAAATCTTATGTTTTTAGGTCTCTCAACCTTTATAAACTTTACATCTCTTTTGTGAGTCTCCTTTTTAAATTTGGCAACAAAGAAAATAGAAAACTATAACTATCTAGTCTACAACTCCATCAGAGACCTGAGAAGGATAAAGTATTGCTAAAGTAAACAGAAAGTGCAGAGCAAGCAACTTATAAAACTATGGAAATGACAGAGACAGTTGGCTAACTGGACAGTCACTCAAGGTTCCTCTGCAACTTTAGAGTATCCATCTTTAGCCACAGGCCTAGCATATCTGTGATTTATATATGTGAATATATTTGTGAATCAGGAATTTTAAAAAATGATTTATTTAATTTTATTTCATTTACATTGATTTGCCTATATGAGGATACTGGATCCCTTGGAACTGGTGTTACAGACAGTTGTGAGCAGCCATGTGGGTGCTGGGAATTGAACCCAGGTCCTCTATAAGGGTGGTCAGTGCTCTTAACCACTGAGTCATCTCTCAGAAGAGTAAATTAGAAATTTTTAAGGACTTACTTACCTTGCTTTGTCAAAATTTGGCAGTTGACTTCCTTTGTGTTGTGTGTGCCCAATTTGGACAGCATATTAACAGCAGACCAGACAAGGGCAGTTTCTTGCCCAGTTTCTAGCTTTGTCACATTGTAAGCAAATTACATATGGAAGTTCTTTGATACCCACTATTTGTGCTTTGAAGTAGATTTGTGCTCTAGGATCTGTCTAAAATATGTTTCTGTTTGACCTTAAAACATACCTAACATGACTACAAGTTTGATTTCTATAGATGATTAACTATTAACATACATTACTTTATTTTTTTAAACAATTTGTGATAATAGCTTTCAAGAATGACTACTTCACATTGCATTTTTAAATGATCTGCACAGGTACAATATCTCAAAAAACAATAGAAACATATATATGGATAACAAAATTATCCTTAAATTTGTATAAATATATAAAAACCCATACCAATGTAAAATATTTGAGACTAGTAGTTGCTTTTGAGTAGATTCAACAATTTACCCTTTTATCCTGTCATCCCTATATCCCTCCTCCCCCCCCTCTGTCAATAGACAGAAGAGAAAGGAGGATAGAGGAAAGAAAAAGAAATCCCTTCATCCAATCTCCTTTGTCCTGACCTTGACCACTAACAACTGGAAACTAACCTCCCAAAACAATGGCTAACAGCTACAACCCCACCTCTTGGTAATGTGGGTGTTATGTTCTTAAAATTACTTCCTGCTGTAGGCGAGATGGCATCTTTATTGGATAATGGTCACGTCCTGGGAGAGATAGTTGTATCATTAGTTCCCCAGTCTCTGTGTGATGAAAAATTGCCGATATCAATTCCTCAGGGAGTAGTCTGTGAGTCTAGTCCTCCTTAGCTAAACACTTTGAAGTTGTCCTGAGTAGTTTGTAGCTTGAAAGTTGACTTTAGGTGATATTTCTCAGCTTAATGTCATTAACACAGACCGGGTGGATTTATTGTTGCTGGGTCCAATCATCTTTTAGGAGAACTCAAAGATCTCTATTAGGAGTGGTCCTGAAGGTTCAGTGCAGAAAACTCAAACATTTTAAATGTCATGTATAGCCAAACTCTGAAAGGTTAGAGGACCCTAATAAGTATATCTGGGGTACACAAAGTTAGTTCTTAATTACCTGCTTCAGACTCAAACCTAAAAAGACATACAGAAAGCTAGATGAAGCATAGTTCTAAAGTTAGTTAGTACTTTGTATGATTACTAATATCTTATAGAATTTGAGAAAATATTTATATCTTAAAAAGTTTTAAAGAGTCAAAATAATACCAAAGGATTAAGACATTAGTGGCAATAGAATAGTTTCTTAATATTGGTTTTCTTCCAATACCAGATGGCTCCTCTGACCTGAGGTAGAGAGTTTGGATTTTCCTTTAACAAACATCCATGGCGAGGCTGGAGAGATGGCTCAGTGGTTAAGAACACTGACTCCTCCTCCAGAGGACCCGGGTTCAACTCCCAGCACCCACATGGAAGCTTGCAGCTGTCTGTAACTCCAGTTCAAGAGAATCTGACATTGTTATACCAATGCGCATGAAATAAATTTAAATAAAGTTAAAAAAAATCCATGGGCTCCAACTCCAAAGCCACCTTTGATTTTTAACTGAACTAGTACCACAAAAATACCATTTATCTTTTATGTTTATACAAAGCAGCAAAAAACAAGTGTTTGAGAAGATTTATAAATTTCTTCTGAGTTGGAGGTAGGCCAAACCACTGTGCAAATGAACTCCTTTTGGGGGGATTATTTTCTCTTGATGCAACATTCTTTAGACATCTCTTTTGTTGGTGGTCTTTAGCTTTCTTCGTTGAATGTTTTTAATTTTTCATTCTTGAAGGGAAACATGAGCATTAAGAAATGGCAGGTAGAAAAAATTAGAAATACGAAAGAAAAGACAAATATAGGATAGCACTGTGAGGAAAATTCAGCGAATACTTAAAATTGTCCACATTTATATTCAACAAGCTCATATACCATGATCCAAAAAGGGGGAGAAGGCAAAGGATTACTTTAGCATGATACAAGGAATAAACAGAGCAGTGATCTGGTTTAATGCTTGAAGCAGCAAACAACTATATCCTTAGTTATGGACTCTGTTGTTTATGCAGGATGTGTGACGACCACGGCTTAGATCAAGCATTCTGCAGGCAGTCATTACCTGGGTCAAAACTCCTGTGATCTCCTTGAAGGAGCAGTAATAGGCTTGAATTCTCTGACCTTTCTCTGACCTAGAGGTGGAGTGAATCCACCTCTATGGACAATTTTAATACCCGAAATACCAAATAACTACACCCAAGGTCAGACTAACTTGTTTGTCACCACACCTGTTGTCAATAACTTTGAAGAAGCAAGAGTAGGCTCAAACTCTCTGACCTTCAGTCAAGGTGGAATGGACCCACTTCTGTGCCCCCTCCCCCAATTCCTTCTTTTTTATTTTACTTAATAAATCCTGTACTTCTGCTACAGGATAGATGACTGTGTCTGGCTTGGGATTCTTCTTCCACTTTCCAGACTTACTCGTCATTGTTACTACATACATTCCATCATGGACACCCTGTCTTAGGCTGCCAGGGAGGGGGTTGAGATCTTCCCTGTCAGTGACTACAGACTCTGTAAATAAAAGGTTAAGGGAGAGTGCATCTTTAGGTGCTGTGTGTCTCTGAGTAAAATTCTGTCAATAGAGTTCATCAGCAACTGCAAGCAGAAAATGCTTTGCAATACATATACTTCTATGACTACAATATCTCCAAATAAAGGAGTGGAACATGACCAGAGATGGGATTGCCTCTTTAAATAGGTCTAGGACATCTTTAACAGTTTTCAGTGGCAATCAAAACTCAAATTTGTCCTTTTAAAATGTCAAACCTAAGGACTCATTGACAATATTATTTTTTTTTCAGATATGCTCTAACCTTTTTCTAATCAGTAACATCTTCATTGTAAACTAAACTAGTTACAAACATTAACAGGTCAATATCATAATTCTGGTATGGAGATTGACAATAAACACACAATTTGTCCAATCACAATTCTCTTAACTCCATTCTAATCAAAAGACAAGAAGAGGTTTTTATGACGGGTGAACTATGAGTGTATTTTTCTCTCCTATAGTCCAAATGCATTGCTGACTTTAAGTTTCAAAGATAAGTTTGAACTTTCCCAGTCTCTTAGTAGCAACAAAATTATTTGTGGCATTCTTCTTCATCTCTGAAGAAGGTCTTCAGTCACTCTTGCCTTCATTATAGTGTTCAATTGATTTGACCAGTCTCTGTACCCAAGAAGGGAAATTTTCTGAGGTCTCCGTTCTTAGGTTCTTTATTTCAACAGCAGATTGAATACCATACTGGCAAAAGTGAGTTCTGTGTCCCAAGGTATAGCATGATAAACTGTCAAATATCCAGTCAGTATTCTTGGGCCAGCTCCAAATTAAATAGGACTCAATAAGGCCTGGAAGTTTGTGCAGTAGGTTTACCCAGAAGCTGAGAAAAACCAACCATACCATGATCTTCCTTCATTTCCCTAAGCTTTTTATTGAACCAATCAGAATGTTGCATCTTCACAGTGTACAAAAAGATTAATCCATAATATCCCCCTTTTTTCTAAATTAAATAAAAAGAGTAACTCTAACAGAGTAGAGCTATATATAATAAGAACAATCATGTAAGAAAAAAACATTGTTTTTTATGTTTCTTGGGGAGTTCAAAACTCTGTATATAACTTATCTTTTATCACAATTAAGGAAAACTCTAACTATGATTATCTAATCTTCAACTCCATCATATAGTTCAGAAAGATATGATTTTACCTGAGAAATCAGGAAGAGCACAGCAAGCAACTTCCAAAGCTAAAAAAATGACAGAAACAATTATCTGCCTCAACAGACACCCAAAGTTGTTCTGGAGTTTGAGGTGTCGATTTTCATTCTACAGACCTAGAATATCTGACAGACTTTTATGTGAAGCAGGAAACTTTGAATGATGGTCCTATCCTGTCTTCTCAAAGTTCAGCAGTTTCTTTTTGTTGTGTCTTGAAGGTCCAGTTTGGACAGAATAGTACCAACAGTTGAGGCAAGAACAGTTTCTTGTGCAAATGGCTAGCTTTTGCCATAAATTAAGCAAATTCATGTGGAGGTTCATTTATGCCCATCATCTATTTTGAAGTAAATTGGTGTTGTTAGGAACAGATGTATTTTAATATGAGGAAATGCCTTCTGTTATTAAATATTTTCAGTGCCATATTATGTAGGTCTTTGAAATGCTTGAAGATTATCTATCTATCTATCTAAAATAAATTTCTTTATGCCCTTGTAAATATTACTATGAGTTTGATAGTTATAGATGATTAGTTATTAACCTGTCTTTATTATCCTAAATAGCTTTCAAAATCTAAAACCTTACATAACCTTTATTATTGATTTTTGTTGAGCTCTACATTTTTCTCTGCTCCTCTCCCTGCCTCTCTTCCAAGGTTCCCATGACCCAATTTACTCAGGAGATCTTGTCTTTTACTACTACCCATGTAGGTAAGATCTATGTATGTCTCTCTTAGGGTCCTCATTGTTGTCTAGGTTTTCTGGTATTGTGATTTGTGGGCTGGTTTCCTTTGATTTATGTTTAAAAACCACTTATGAGTGAATACATGTGATAATTGTCTTTCTGAGTCTGGGTGACCTCATTCAAAATGATGTTTTCTAGCTCCATTCATTTGCCTGCAAAATTCAAGATGTCATTATTTTTTTTCTGCCGTTCCATTGTGTAAATGTACTATATTTTCCTTATCCATTCTTTGGTCGAGAGGCATTTAGGTTGTTTCCAGGTTCTGGCTGTGACAAATAATGCTGCTATGAACATAATTGAGCACATGTTCTTGTGGCACGATTGAGCATCCTTTGGATATATACCAAAAAGTGGTATTACTGGGACTTGAGGAAGGTTGTTTCCTAAATTTCTGAGAAATCACAATACTAACATCAAAAGGGGATGTACCAGCTTGCATTCCCACCAGCAATGCAGAAGTATTCCCTTTTCTCCACAGCCTCTCCAGCATAAGTTGTCATCAGTGTTTTTGATCTTGGCCATTCTTACAGGTATAAGATGGAATCTCAGAGTTGTTTTGATTTGCATTTCTCTGATGACTAAGGATGGTGAACATTTCCTTAAGTGTCTTTCAGCCATTTTAGATTTCTCTGTTGAGAGTTCTCTGTTTAGGTCTGTACTCCATTTTTTATTGGATTATTTCTTCTTTTGATGAACAATTTCTTGAGTTCTTTGTATATTTTGGAGATCAGACCACTCTCTGATGTGGGGTTAATGAAGATCTTTTCCCATTCTGTAGGCTGTCATATTCTCTTTTTTGACCATATCATTTGCTTTACAGAAACTTTTCCATTTCAGGAGTTCCCATTTATTAATTGTTTCTCTGAGAGTCTGTGATGCTGGCCTTATATTTAGAAAGTGTTCTCCTGTGCCATTCAAGTGTACTCCCCACTTTCTTTTCTATAAGGTTCAGTGTGGCTGGATTTATGTTGATGTCTTATATCCAATTGGACTTGAGTTTTGTGCATGGCGATAGATATGGGTCTATTTTCATTCTTCTACATGTTGATATCCAATTATGCCAGTACCATTTGTTCATAGCAGCATTGTTTGTCATAGTCAGAACCTAGAAACAACCTAAATTCCCCTTGACTGAAGAATGGATAAAGAAAATTGGGACATTTACACAATGGAATACTATATAGCAGAAAAAAAAACAACATCTTGAATTTTGCAGGAAAATGGATGGAGCTAGAAAACATTATTTCGAATGAGGTAATGCAGCCACAGAAAGATAATTATCACATGTACTAACTCATAAGTGGTTTTTAAACACAAAGCAAAGAAAACTAGCCTTCAAATCACAATCCCAGAGAACTTAGACAACAATGAGGACACTAAGAGAGATACACCTAGATCTAATCTACATGGGAAGTAGAAAAAATAAGATCTCCTGAGAAAATTGGGAGCATGGGGTCCTTGGGGAAGGTTGAAGGGAAGTGGAGAGGCAGGAGGGGAGCAGAGAAAAATGTATATCAATAAAAAAACAAAAAAACATAAAAACATGTAGGAAAAATGAAAAGCCAGGCTAGACCAAATCATGATATAACTTTTAGTCATGGAATGAATAACATGTGTGGACATTGTCAGACAAATAAAGGTTAGTTAATTCAAATGCAAGAACTTTTGAGAGGGCTGTAGAGATGTCCCAGCATTGGAGATCACTTATTAATCTTGCAAAGGACCCAGGTTCTGTTTCCAATAATCAAACCAGTTGACTCACCATCATTATAACTACAACTCTGAGAGATCCAATAACTTTGGGCTTTTTGTACACCCATGATGTGCACATAAACACACCCACACCCACAAACAAATTGATGAAATAGACTTTTCAAAAATAAGGTTTAACTCAGTGGGTTTCTGTATAAATTCATTTTGAGTTGAGCACCAGAATATTATCATAATATCACTTTCTTTCTGTCATGGGCATCTAGGGCTTATTCTCATGGGGGACTCAGGATTTGCTGTTATACAGAACTGAGAGAACAGGGATCCTAGAATCTGATGTGCTCATTATTTCTTAATGGCCTTAACCTTAAGATAAACAGTATTGACTAGGTACCAAGACAATAATCAATATGACATATTTTGGGTTATTGTACTTTATATTCTTCAATAGTTAGAAAATAGAGACAAAAGAAAATATGAAGAATGCCTATCTTATTAAAACATCATAATTCCATATTCTATAGCTCTCTAAAGTGTTTGAAGATGACCTATCTATCTAAAATATATCTCTGTTTGACTTTGAAAACATACCTAATATGACTACAAGTTTAATTGTAATAGGTGACTAATTACTAACCTACATTTCCTTACTATCATAATCATTTGGTAATAAAAACTTTCAAAAACTAGAAATTTGTACTACATTGTTAATGAGCTGTCTAGGCATAATAAGTTGAACAAGAATAGAAATGTATGTACAATATGTTCTAACAAAATCTCAAATTTGAATCAATATACAAAATTTTTATACAATACACAAATGTCCAATCCAATGTAAAATATTTAAAACTAGTAGTTCTTTTCAAAAATAGATTCTATAATCTACCTTTTTATCTTATCATGTCTATATCCTCCCTTTTTCTTTTCAGAGTAGATTCAATAATCTACCCTTTTATCCTATCATATCTGATACATACATACATACATATATGTATCCTATCATATCTTGTTTTTTCAAAACAAGAACCTTGAATCTAATATCCATTGTTTAGCTTTTTCCCTGACCATTACCAATAACAACTTCTAAGCAATCCCCTTAAACAATGACAAATATCCATAACCCAATGAAAGACCAAAAACCTCTTAGGAATATGGGTGCCGTGTTCTTAAATTTACCTTCCTCTCTCTGGGGGCTTGTCTCAAGTCCCAACTAGAGTAGTCTGTGATGCTGGACCATCTCAGCTAGCCACCTTGAAATTGTCCGGAGCAAATTGTAGTCCAAAATAAATCTTTAGGTGAAGTTTTTTTTTCACCTTAGTGGTCTTAACATAGTACTGGTGGAATCATCATTCAACACTTCCAATCACCTTTTTGAACACTTCAGAGATCACATTAGGTAAGATTATCCTTTTTCTTGCAAGTATTTCGGGGCAGTTCTCCCTTCTTAGGATTCTTATTCGTCCAAAAGTCTTTAAATTCTTCAAGATGTTTGTTTTATTTTTCTGAAAAGACAAAAACAAAACCCTTTCCAACCCTAACTTTGAGGTGGTGCCTTTAAAGCAAATATTAGCTGATCAAATTAAAATGATTTGTAAGTCTTATAAGTTAATTTAAATTGAGTGGTCACACTGGTTGATGAACTATGGTCTCTTCTAATTAAGATGTCACTCTTGTTTAAATATAATCTTCATAAATTTTGATTTATGGTCTCTTCAGTTTTTAGAAATATTTCTATTACAAGGTGATTATAAGTTTACCATTTGCTTCACAAAAGGTGAACGCATGCCATATGACACTATTGTGTCCTTGAATCTCCTCAAATCTAACATTGCCACAGGAGTCCATTCAGTTCTTAAAGAATCTTGGGGATATCTATCATTTGGCCATTCAGTTAAGGTTACTGGATATTTTAAGTTTGGTCATTTGAAATTTCAGATTGTTCCTCTCTATCTTTATAACGCAATGATGAAATTGGTTCTCCTCTAAATCCTTCTGTCTAGATTTACATATTATATGATCTGTTTTATTAAGTTTTTCTAAGGTCTGTATCTTGGCACTCATACCAAACAACTCTTTAGGAGATAAGCCAAGAATTATCAAACAACAACAAGGATTAACAAATGTCAATCCTGGTTAAGTAGATTATCTCTGCATTGAATTGTTCTATTTTTAAATCATGCATTACATAATCATACAGAGACCTAACTTTCTCTATCATAATTGTGCTCCCCATTTTTTATTGTGGGAAAAAAACGCTCTTTTTTAACTAATTCCTCCCTTTAAGAATTCCCAATTTTCTCACCAAATCTGCTTATGTTGATAATGACGATGTGAGGCTGAGTGCTGCTGCATAGAACGTTAAAAGCCTGAGTGGTTCTCAAGGCAGCTATCTAATTTGGCAGCAACCCAAGAAGGGTGTCCAGGAAAAGGTCACTAGGAGAGAAGAAAGAGAAACCTATCCGGTAGGGTCTTAACGCCGGCTGCTTGTAGCTCTGGCCTATGCTGGTGGCTGTAAAGTCACAGGCAAATGGCTTATTTTTGCGAATTCATACCCCAAATGATGGCACCAAATGAAGCATGAATAATAAACTCAGAGACAGATATCGGGGTTCAATCCAAAAACCAGAAAAGCAAAGTCACTAAGCCACTACAGATGTCTTACCTTTACCAAGGTTGGGTGGCTGCAGGCAAAGCAGACTAAGCTTTTCTCTCCTTTCATTTTGTATTCTTTCTAGTGCTGGAATTAAAGGGGTTTGCCAACACTGTCTGGCCTCCAATGGCTTAGTTCTGTATTCTGATCTTCAGGCAAGATTTATTTTTTAGAACACAAAGAAAATATAACTACACAGCCACTGTATTCAGTTCCATTAAGTATAGGAGAATCCTGGACTGTATAGATGATGATCTAGATAAACACATTCATCAACTGCTCTTAATTAGTTACCAATAGGAACTGTGCATTTGAAATAATCGTGTTCTTCTCTGAATTCTTTGATCATGGAAGTTTTTCTAAATAACAGAAAAAGAAACCAGGGCACACAGTCTAGAATTGCATGCAGCATTGTTCAGAAAGTGAAAATGTGCATATACACACATATATAATAAATTCCTTGTGGGTTAAACATGTATACAATTTGTAGTCGAGTGAGGGGTGTGTAAATAGTATGCTATCCTATAAAATATTTTAGTTTCTTTGACTCTGGAGATTTTTCTGATTTAAGATGATGTTGATATAAAACGCTGATTAATCAAATAAAGGAGAAAAGATTCAAGTAAAAGGGGGGTTTCATTACAATATTTATTTAATCATATTTTCAGCTCTCATGATTTCTTATTCTTTTTTGCTAATATGATTATACAAATCAATAAATGCATAAGAAACTTATTTTTGAAGAGTAGCAAAGTGCAATGCTCTGACTTCATTATTATGGTAATTGTGTAGATACACCAACAATTAATAAAGTTATCAAGGTTCTTGTTATAATAAGGAAGTTAATGAAAATATGTTTGTGTTATTAAACTTCTCAATTACAGTATAATGCATACTACTTTACCAGAATGGCAAGGTGCCCACAGTCCATGACATGCTTCTTCCAAGCCTGGATCTAGGATTTTTTTTTCTGTCCTTATCAGTGTACTATTTTTAGAAATTTCCCACTTAATTTTCACATATCAGAACATGTGCAGGAATGGGAAACACTATCACATCAACAAAAACTAATTTTGAAGTTCTTTTAAGTTTCTTTCAGGAAACCATAAATGCAGAGTTTCTAATGAAAGAAACATGTTTCTATTTCACTAATTTACAGGAGATATTAATACGAATCTTCACAAATTTTAGGGTTTTTTACTCAATTGAGGATGATTTTATACCTTTACAAACAGACTGATTCTTTCATAGACTTTAAATTCCATCCTCCTTTTCATTTTACTTTGTGTACATTGATGTATAGTTGATTGCATATCAATTGTACTAGAAACCAGTGCTGATAGTTTAATTAAAAGCAATATGTGTCATGGCAAAATGCTATCATGAATCTGTATGTAAAATCAGGCAATTTTATAATCTGTCTAAAACTCATTCAATAGAATCTCTAAAAATGTCTAAAATTCTGTACCTCAAAGTCCTGAGGTATCCATATTAAAGATATTAAAATTTAGAAACACAGATAATACAAAAATTTTACTATATAATACCTACATTTCATTCTAAAGTAATGTACCACCTTTTAAAAATTATCATAATACTGAAGTTAAACAATCATCTTTCTTGAGGAAATATGTCACAGTCTATTTAAGGATCAAAATAATATAGTAGCTTAATGATGGAATATAATATAAAAATGAGGCCTGAAAATATTATCTCTTAATTTAAAATGTCCACAATCATAATTCTAACATCTGTATGTATCTTATATTTCAAAGTATATAAATATTCATTACAGCCATCCAGTCTAGCCTAGAAATAAGTTTTGTGTTAGTTAAGACATTGTATCAAAAAGTCAAAAGCAGATATTACCTGTGAAATGTCACCTGAGTTGTCCTCTAGCATCCACATGTACTGAACATGTACATACAAGTGCAAATACAAGCATGCATACACACACATACACACAAATAATAGCAGATCTATATGTATCATGGATGAAGATGAAGGTTGGGAATGAGAAATGGATCAGAAAAGAGTAATATAGAATTGTGTAGAATGAATAGTGTTGATATTTAGAGAACATAGGACTATAGTTAATATATTATTGGAATTTTTGTTAGTGAAGATGTTAGGTGCTCTTATCACACAACTGAAAACCAATGGAACCTCCGTGACAGGATGGACATGTTCATTATTTGATTCTGAAAACAAGTTTCCTATGTCTATATGTATTAAAACATAGTTCTTTCCTCTTTACATATATATATATTAATTAATTATGTATAAGAATTTCAATGAGTGGTGCCTTAAATTCTTTAAAATATATTGCAGCAAGAGAAACACTTTTCCATTTCATTTAATAGAGAATAATTTTATTAACACATAAATATTTCTTCCTTTATCCCTACTACCTGGAGACAGAAAGATAAATTTTATGCTAACAACAAATAATTAATTTAGATGTAGAGCATACTTCTGCACTTTTTCTTCCAATTAGACTTTGGATAGACATTGTATTTTCATTTGCCTGTCTCATATAAATTTGAATACATATCGAACATCACATAGGATCTAGAATCTTCATGAATTTCAAATTAAACAATAGGTAAATGACTAATCACTAATAAGCTATCCACTGTGGTAACATCGTGATCAAATTTAGATAAATGGAATATTACATGCACTAATTAACAAGGCTATTGGTGTCACGTACTTTATGAAGTAATGAGCCCAGTCTGGAATGGCCATTTTAAATTCCTTACGCTCTCTTTCCTGGAAAATTAGAATTTAGTAATTGAGTATACTTTTCTTTCTGAATCAACAAAAGTGTTGGTAAATGTAGAAAGTTATAGTTTGCCTTGGAGGCAATATATTTAATATAAACAAAGGGCATCAGATTATTTTAATTCATAAACAGCCCATGAAAAGTCTACTACATGTGGCTTAAAAAGTCCCTCTTGAGGACGCTGATTTACATATCCCTGTTCAGTGGGTTAGTTAATGAAGAAACAATACATGCATTGTGGTTTTTGCTTTAATAAGAGGTATAAAACCTATTATACTCTGGTACTCTTCCAGGGAAGATTATAATTTAGGATCTTAAGTGTATCACAAACACTGACTTACTTTTTCACTGTCTGCTCTTCAGTTCAGGAAAAAGACGTTACTTAATGCTCATCCCTTCTCTGTAGAGAAAAAACAAACAAAAAGGGATCCTGCAGCTGGTATGCATGCCATACTACACTCCAGCTCATACTTGCTACATTCTCTTGAACAAGCTGTATGCCTTTGATGTTTTGTTTCTTATCAGTAATCAAGACATGCTATACTGATCTCCACATATTATCTAAAAATAGTTGATAGTAGATTAAAATTAGCCATTTCACAATACTATATTTCTCCTTCTGGGTCCAATAATGAGCAGGCTCACAGGAAAAACAAATGATGGTAATTAATTTAAAGTGATTTTAGTAATTTATTTTCAAAGACTGCCTCCAGCCAAGCAAAAAAAAAAAATTTGGTTCACATAATCATGTCAGAAATGTGACAGTATTAGGGACCATCTACCATGTGTCAGACTTACCATGTAAGTGAACAGAAGTTATACCTTCTTCTTTAGTTTCTGTAAGTGAGGGTGTGCTAAAACCACCAAACCAGAACACTCTGTGGAAGAAACAAAATATCAAACTACTTAGAATATTTTTCATGGGGTAATGAGAAGAGCAAAATGGCAGAAAACCAAGCAAATTATATATGGCACATGATATGGTCTTTGAGCTCATATTTACTATGCAGAATGATCAAGAAATCGCTAACCTTACCCAAGGTATAGTATGAGTATGATTAATTTCGGGAAAGATTAAAAGTGGTTCCTGGTAAACAGAAAACCACTTTGGGAGAACTACTTTTCTAGTAAACAGAGATGTGTCTTTCAAATTCTGTTTAACAAGGCAAAGTCCTGTTTAGGACATTGTCCTCAGCACTGTAAGGTTGTTGGGTAGGGGCTCCTTTGGACATAACAGCTGCCATTCTGGAACTTAAACAGATTTTAAATATTTGTTAAGATCAATGAGAATAAAATAAATATATATGTATATACATATAAATAGCCAAAAATTTGGTGAAAATGCATTTACTGTGATAACAGAAAGATGGAGATCAATGAAGTAAAGATATAGAAAGGTGAAATAATTTAGAAGTGATGATCAAAAATGATGCACTGATATGCTTCGGATGAGTAACCATTATAAAAGTGCATATAATAGCCATGATAATAAGCCATATTGATATGCCTTTAATCCCAGCACTCCAGAAGCAGAAGCATGCAGATCTCTGAAGGTTTGAAGCAATTCTAGTCTATTTATTGACTCCTAGGCTATCCAGCACTACAAAAAAAGGCCCTATCTTTAAAAAAAATCAGCAAAAAGAAAGAGAAAAACATGATAATATATTGCCTTGAACCAAGTAAGTCAACTATTAATAACATCAAAGTACAGAAAATAACCAATGCTAGACAACATATGGAGAAACTGGAACACTTGTGCAAGGTTGTGGACATTCATTAAAAACAGAGTGAAGACTGCTCAAAAATTGAAGTAAGCATGGTAGTTTGAATATAATTGGCCCTCATAATCTTATAGGGAGTGATGCTGTTTGGAGGTGTGGCTTGTAGTGGGTGGGCCTTTCTGTATAAGTGTGTAACTGTGGGGGGACAATTGAGGTTTCCTATGCTCAGGATACTGCTCAGTTTGACTGTTGACTTCCTGTTGCCTGCAAGATGGAGGACTCTCAGCTCCAGCACCATATCTAACTGCGTTCTACCATACTCCCCATCATGATGATAATGGATTGAAATTCTGAAAGTGTAAGCAAGCCACCCTCAATTAAATGTCTTTATAAGAGTTGCTGTGGTCATGGGTGATGCTTCACAGCAATAAAATCCCTAACTAAGACAGTTTAAAGAAGTGACACATAATCCTTCAAACTATTCTGGATACACATTGAAAAGAATTATTTGTTTATATAGTATATGACATACATATATTTCATATGCTTGTGCTTGTGTTGTGTGTGGGAGGCAGAAGAATACCTTTAATCTACCATTTTTCTCAGAGCCGCAGAGCTCTTATATCACCTTCAAGCCCTTTAGTAAAGGTGTTGGTGACTTCTGCTCTCCATTTGGATTCTTCTGAGGGTTTGTGAGAAGTCTCAGTAGGTAAAACACCTGCTGCACAAGCATAAAACCGTGAGTTCAGATCCATAGTCCCCATACAGAAAGAGCCAGACCTGTGCACTTGAGACTGTTAGATGGTAGAAAACTGCTAATAGTCACAGTTGGTCTAAATAAGTCTACTAAAGCAAGTATCTTCAGATGTCACTTTAGTGTATAGGTCTTCTTTGCGGGAGGAACCCTACTGGGCCTGTGAGGTGTCACTGCACACCATTCTTTACATTGGGCTCATTAAGATTTGAAGATATAGGTCAGATCCTTTAGGGATGACTTTGAAGAGGACCATACTTATTCAATCTGAAACACATAGGTGGAGCTGTATGACTCAAAATCATTTTTGGGATGGCCTTAAACCTATGCCCTTGTCCCTAAACACCAATTATGTGTTCTGAGTGAGATTTGAATGAGGCTGTAACAGAGGCACCTCAGAACTCAGCCCCCATGGCACAGAGCATCACAGACCAAAGTGACCCATCAATGTAATGACCAACCAGCCTTAAAACGTGGTAGCACTGCCTATGAAAGGGCTCCATGTGGTTATAAGTTTATTATTATCTACTGTGACTGAACTTTAAGCGACAGTATCATCTGCAAGAACCATAGCCTGAGGGAATTTTGTTTCCTCAGGCACCGACTCTGTCAAAGCTACTCTAAGGGCAGATTTATCGAAAACTGCAGAAATCACATTTCAAGGTTTGAGGTGGAATTCTTTTTGCCTAGAGAAGCTGAATAGCAACTATCTAACCTCCCTTTGGGGGAGTCTTCAAAAAATAAAAATAAAAAAAACAGTCAAGAAAACAGCATCCTTCTTGCTGTCCCCCCTTAAAAACCCATGATACACGTGGGTCCTCTTTGCCACTTCCTGTCAGCTACTCGCTGACTCATCCTCCTGTGTGTGGATTAATTTTATTTCATCAAGCCCACCTTTGAATTGTTAACAAAAGCAGCAGGAAAAAAATGCAACATACTTTAAAATAATACTCCTCAACAGCTGCAAGAGGCAATGGTCCTCCTCAAACCTTCTCATAGTGCCTATGGTTGTGTCCTCTTGCAAAGGTAAAGCAGACATTCACTCAATCAATGCTGAAGATAAGCCTTTTGGGGCATCCTTCAGTTTGCACATGTATTTCCTGAAGGAAAAGGGAAAGTAGTGTTTGAACTTGTCAACATATTGCAACAAAAATGACATCAGACTTTTCAAAAATAGTTATAAACCAAGGCCTTAAGAGCAACAAAAACTTAGTGTTTTGATGGAAATTAGATTGTGACTGAGTACAGCCACAAAGACAGAAAACAACTATAAGTAGAGACTTATTTATGTCTCTCTTTATCATGGGGAAACCTGTATCATAATGTGGAGGAAATTGTTTGGAATATTGTTGCGATTTATTTTATATCAGCTTCCAAAAATATTATTTATGCCTTCTATTTTCTACCGAGAAAATTCTAAAAGTGCTCAGAGGTATATAAGAAAACAACAGTGTGAAAACCTGATAAAATGTGGCTATTTCCTCAATTATAGCTTTGTTTATTTTTGTTTAGCTGGCAGAAAAACTTAAATATAGTTCCCTTATAAACTGCATATCACTCAGCAGTAGAAAATGCTTCCCTACAATGCATTACAAAGAAACAAAATTCGGAAATTTGCACAGAAGAATAGAGTCATTTTTGGTTAATTTATATTATTTATTTTAAGTGGTAACTGGTATTTGCTTTTATGGCTTATTAAACTTTTATATTTATGGCTTATTAAACTTTTATATTTATAATAATTATCATATGTTATCTTCAAATCTGTTTTATAAAGACAAGTGACACATACATGTTATATATTTGTATATGTTCTTTATGTTAAGCTCTAGTATGAAATCAGAATACATTTTATTTTACTCATAAACTATTAAAGTAGCAATAAATTCTGCCTCATAATTTGAAGACTCTTTCTTAACTATGAAACATTTTATTCAAGTTTTAAAATTATTGTCTTGAATTGGCAGCATGTAGGTGTCAGAATCAAGAAGACAGAACTGATATATATATATAATTTTGATAGAGATTAGTAGAGGTAATGGTTTAGTTACTACGAGATTAGAAAAATACAGCCAGCATTAAGGAAACACAAAGTTAGCATCATGAAGCAGTTCCCATGCTGCTGGGAGTAGGCCAAAAGTGATCACATGGAGAGAGGGTCCTCAGTCATTGGAAGTTGTGCCTAGTTACTGATGGATTCTTTCTAATTCTTGGATGAGCCTGGTTGTTAAGTGGAGAAAACAGTATGGGGAAGTGGAATTAATGGCTATCATGGAACTAAGAGTCACCAGTGTGTGAGACCACAGGACAACTGGGTAAATAAAAAGAAAGTATCCAAATTACATGCATTATTTTTTTCTCCTGAATGTGGAAGTCTATGGCTCAAGTAGGTTCAGAGGAATGGCATTATAGAGTTGAGGAAGGTAATTTTGGAGCTAAGAAAATAAACCTAATAGTCAATACCTGTAGTAGGAGGCCGCTTGTTTGTTCCTGGCTGCCCAGAATAGAATTAATCACTCAGAAACTGGCTTGGCTGATTAGCTTATGCATATTTCTAGCTTACTCTTACATCTTAAATTAACCCATTTCTATTATTTTATATTTTACCATGAGCCTCGTGGCCTACTGGCAATGTTATACCTGGCAGTTGCGTCTTTCCCCTCTGGAAGCTCCATGGCATCTTCCTGACTCTGCCTACTCTCTCCACTTATCTTTTCCTGACTGGCTATGCTCTGTTAAGCCATTGGCCAAAAGCAGCTTCTTCATTCTTTAACCAATAAAAGCAACACATATACATAAGGACATCCTATACCAAATACCCTATGTGAATTAATAATGCCCATGACACTTAGGATGTATTTGATTTTAGGTTAAAGTATAATGTTTATACTCCTACAGAAAACTAGAGAAGGTTTGTGCAAGTATGACACTTGTCCTCCTCTTTTACCAGTGGGACTTGATCATTTTAAACTTTAAAAAAAATCACTTCATTTATTTTTTGTTCTTTTATTTTTAGTGTGTGTGTACATGAGTGAGTGTGTGCGTGCAAGCAAGAAGCTGTGTATGTGTGTATGTGTGTGTGTGTGTGTCTGTCTTTTGTGTGTGTGTATGTGTACACTTGAGCACATATGCCCAACTATGGGCATGTGGAGTCAGAGAACAACCTTCAGTAGTTGATTGTCTCCTTCTATCATGTTTGTCCTTGAGATTGAATTTGGTCATCAGGCTTGGTAGCAAGTGCCTTAATCATTTCACTGCCCTGGAATAACTTGGTTCCTGGGATGGTACCTTCTGTGTTATTTGTGAGATTAGTTATAAATACCTCTAGCTAGCTAACTGCTTTTCTAATTTAATTGATGCACTTTTAGCATCTATGACATTATAAATGATGCATGCAACTGCAGTTAAATTTTTAGAAGTCCTAAAATACACTAGACTTTGGAAATACCCCTTTCTTATGATATATAATAAAATCAATTTACTGATAGCATCAGTAAATAAGTTCTTGCCTTTACTAATGTTTCTAAATCTAGAACAGGGCTTTATAAAGTCTATAAATAACCCTGACCATTTGTAAAACATTGGGTGTCCTTGTGAAATATGAATCGGTAGACAACCCAACATAGGTTATGATAAGCGTAGTCTAGGAATGTTGTCTGGATAAATGTTTCAGCATTTTATGAAGCGTTTCCTTATGCCAGAGGAAAGCTGATTCAAGATGCATCTCCTCAGGTTTCTAATGAATGCTGTTGGTTTCAATAACATCCTGTATTATTTGTCTCATTTTGTTATGCTTTATTTCTTCTAACAAACATGCTGATCTGATTCTATTGTAATTGTCTTAGAAATAATCACTCATACATCCTGAAGGAGATTTATGATATGCACTACAAAGGTTCTGGAGTCTTCCTGCATGCAAGTTGGAAGAATTGCTTAAGTAGATGATTCTCTGAGCTGCTCACACAGCCAGACTTCATAGGCTATAGCCACTGAAGTAGGCTGAAGGCAAGGGTGCTGTGTCAAGCTTCATAAGATAACTGCCTAACCTGAACTTGAAGCTTGATACAGCTTGTTTAAAAGAAAAGTCTCACTTCTATTGATTCCTCATGTTTATTTTAAGACAAGGTCTCACTATCCAATCCTGGCTGGCCTAAAACACACTGCATAACTAGGCTGACTTTAACCTCCCAAACATTTACTTGATTCTTCTACCTCTCAGATTATGGGATTAAAATTGTACTCACACATGGATTGTATGTTAAATATTGCTAACAGTCAAACGTGTTCTGATGTAGATGTTGCTGCTTCTTCATAGCTCAGTGGCTACTGCAGCAGATAAGGATAAAGTTACAGTAACCTTTTCAGTGAATTTTTTTTTCATAGAAACAAGATCAACTTCCTTGGGTTAAAAAGGCAAATGAAGGAACAGTTAAATTCTATTTTCAGTTTTACTATTTAGTTCCTAGTAAATACAAATGGTTTTCTTTATTATAGAGTGAATGGGAGAACTCCTTTGGAAAAAAATGAGTAAACCAGCCGTTGCCTAGCAAAGAGTGGGTGGTGCTCTTTCCTTAACAGCTCACCAGTCCTCCTGATATACTGCAGAAGTACTGCACGGGATTTGACTCAGAAGAGCCCATGGGTTTTTTTTTTCTCCTGCATTTCTTGTCTGAGAAATAATGTTCACAAGCTCATTGAAAATGAATCTGTTATTGGCTAACATGTGAAATCTCAGAACTAAAGTTAGGGGCAGGGAAGACACAGGACTCCAGGTATTTCTATGAAACACTCAAAAAAAATCTTCCCTAGAAAATCTCATTCAGAACTCCCAGGAACTTCTATGAACTCTTAGATTTTTATCCAATATTTTTAGAATATTCTCATGCTATGGCTTTTGAGTTAAAAAAAAAACTTTGAGATCCAGTGCAGTATATGAATGAATTGCAAGACCACATAAGCTGAAAGGAAACTAAAAACAATAAGAACCAGACATTCACTGAGAACCCGTATTTCCTTTCATACCACCTCTCTCTCAATCTCTCTCTCTCTCTCTCTCTCTCTCTCTCTCTCTCTCTCTCATTTTAATTCAGGTTCAGATTCATGAAGCAATGGCATATGTTTTTGTCTTTTATGGGGTTCAGTTTCCACCTCATAAGAACAATTCAATTCAAAGCAGAGATTGTTTTTACTCCATGTAGTGATGAAAAGTAGGACAAGATGCCCAAACCATTTTCGCCAATTTTCCTTGTGAGGTGAGCTAAGATTTAAAGCCAGAACTTGACAAGTTTACAAGGAGTGGCTATAAAACTATAGTAAGTTATGGACTAATACTACAGGGATAGGCTTCTTTCTGTTCTTTCTCTTTATTTCTTTTATTTCTTCCTTTGTGTTTTCATGATAAGAGCCACCAGGCAAATGGAAAAGACATGTAACTCATTTCTAGACATGAACTTCATCATCTGTATTTAGCGATTTGCTAACACTTTGGTTTCAGATTCTAGCTTTCTCTCATTCTTAAGAAAAGTTTAATATCAACATTTGTAAATGAGATATCTACATGAGAGGAATGGGATTGAACACATATTATATTTCTATTATTGTTTTTATGAAGCATGAACTATTATGGAAGTAATATACTATCTTGTGCTTCTTTTCTAGTAATGAATAGTCATGCTATTTTAAATACAAAAATACCAAGAAAGCAATAAGACAATGAGTAACAGATATAAACAGATAATTAACAAGAAAAAAATCATAGTTAGAAGTTGACTAATCACATTAATTCAGGATTATGAGTAAAGATAATTTTTATCTGATGTTGTTTCACTTATTAACAATGACTAATAATTCTGGAGTTGTTAATTTGTGTATAAGAAAGAATATTTGCAAAATTTCCTAAAAGATAATACATCTGAAAGGTATTGTAATCATGTCAAAAGGGTACAATATAATTATTCTACTTTTGTAATTTATTTTTAAGGAAATAATTGAAAATAAGAAAGACTGTAGACAATTTTAGTTAATATTTCAGGAAATATTGGGCATCTTATATGTGTCAGGCATTAGAAATATGTGCATATTTCTAATCTATATATAATATGCAGTTGTGTGTATATAAAAATTCAAGCAAAGCCCTCTTAATGTGTTTACAAATAGGGAAAATGAGAAATAACCCTACACGCAATTGCAAATGAAGCTCCAGTAAAAACAAGAAAATGGGGCACTTATGATATATCACTTATGATATATCACTTCTTTACAGGACGAATTTGACAGAAGTATAAATATTCAATCTGATATTTGAGAGATAATTTAGAAATTTGGTTACCTGTGCAACAGTAATAACTAAAAAGATGATCATAAATATGGGAGAAGCCTGGGGAACAGGTGAGGGAGGAAGGGAAGGAGGGAGGGAAGGAGAAATGGGAGTAGTATGGATGTAAGTGCTCATATATGAAGTCCTCAATAAAATTTAAAATAACAATGGATTAGGTAGAATTGAGAAAAGGAATATTGTGAGGGCGGTACAAGAATTTTAAAGACATACCTTGAAGCATAACTAATAGTTAACAAAGTCAGTTTTGTGCAGGCCCATTATGAGTAAGAGCAATTGCTGTAAGTTTATGAAATTGTTTTGATGTACCTACAAGGTGAATTTTATTCTGTAAGTTAGAAATACTTCTGATCGATGTATGTGGGAGTATAGTGAAAATAGAGAAAAATGCAATTTCAAGTTACATATGAATAAGATATCTTGTGGCTGTATTGTAGGTCTGGTGAGTAAGGAATAAGATTCATTAAGAGTGACTACAGCAATGTTTTGAAATGAATAAAATGTAAATAGTACTGATCAGGAGTGAAAAGCATTCTGTTTGAGAGCAAGAGTTTTGCTTCATGTAGTGGAAGGGATCAAAACTGCTTCAAGGAGTCGATTCTGAAACATCCAAGTGAAAATGTTGGTAGATTATGAGCATGCTAGGTAAAGACAAGTGTAACATGAGGGCCTGCGACCACCGAAGAAACAGGATGTGACCTGCCCCGCTGAGAAAGGTACTGAGCCATGTGGCTAACATAGATAGGAATAATGGGTTAATATAAGTTACAAGAGCTAATAAGAAGCCTGAGCTAATGGGCCAATCAGTTTATAACCTAATCCAGACTCTCTGTGTGATTTTCTCTGGGACTAAATGGCTGGGGGACCGGGCAGGACAGAAACCCCTACAGCCAGCCCACATGTTACAGACAAGATGAGATATTATTTCATTTCTTTGATATTTTTGCTATTTGATAATTGTTGGAGTACTGAGATAAACAAGATTTTCAGAGTTTGGCGAAGAAGGAAGGAAACATAAATTGTTGATTTCTTGTACTCTGTATTAGCAGTAAGAAGCAGTTCCGTAGCAGAAGCATTTTTGCTTCAGTATCATGATTTAAGGGAAATTCAGACACTATTGCTGAAAATACACTGAAGATCAAAAAGGAACATTCAAAAACAAGGAAGTAATCAATATTAATAATTAACCTTAAGCCAGATAAATTACAAGACTGCCTATAATCCACAACACACAATAGTGGTGGTTTTTAACAGCAAGCTTGAAAGAAAGGGAAGCAATGTTGGGGAAACTGATGAATGAGCAAAGATATAAAAATAAAGTCAATTATAATGAAAGAGAAAAGAATGCTAGGAAAACCACTCAGCCTGCACAGTTCTAGTTTAGGTTATATGATGTTATGAGGCTTATTTTTGTATAAAAGATGTTGAACCCACAAGTATAATCCTAGGACTTTGAAACAGGAAGATCAGACATGCAAGGTCATTCTTAACTATATAGCTTGTTTCAGGGTCACAATGACTGTTTGAAATCCCGTCTCAAAGAAAAAATGATAAAATGATTTTATAATCACTATGTGGTTTCTAGAGTATATACTGGAAATAATATTTAGATCTAAGGAAAAGGTTTAAAATATCCAGAAAGGTACAAGGAACACATAAACAATTCTAGAATATTGAACCAAGGAGGACTAATATGACACATAAAAGTAACAAAGTGCCATGGAACTATTATGTTTCAATAATAACTCTTAATATCAAGCCTCTCAACTCACCACTAAAGATATACAGACTAACTGATTGGATCAGAATACAAAATACAACATTTTGCTGCCTCCAAGAAACACACCTGGTAACCAACACTAGAAACCATATTAAGGTAAAGTGATGCAAAAACATATGCCAAGCAAATGGAACTTTGAAACTATCAGATGTTACCTTTTTAATATCTGGCAAAAAGCTTCAAACAAAAAAAACTGTATAGATAAATAAGAAGGGGTATTTTATAACCATTAAAGAAAAATTCCAGCAATAAGATTGTATAATCCTAAACACGTTTGAACAAAACACAGGAGCATACAATTTATTAAAAGAAACACTGTGACATATAAAACCACAATAGACTCAAACACAGTGATGAAGGGTAATTTCAGCACCAACCACTCATCTACAGACAGGTAAACCGGAAAATAAAAGGAGAAATTCTGGCACTATAGGATATCATAAATCAGATGAGCTTGACAGAGTACTCACCAAACTTTCAAAGCGGACTTTCTTCTCAGTGGCCCATTGATTTTTTCCAAAATAGCCCACATATGAGGACACAACATATTTACAAGAAATAAAGGAAAATTTAAAAAAATCTGTATTCTTTCTGATCACCATGGATTAAGGGATATCGACAGTATAAGAAAGGACAAAGTATGGAACTTAGACTGTGAGCAAAGGTTGGGCTTAGTGTCATTTTTAAGATGGGGAATAGTTGATATATAAACATGAAAAATTATAATCTAGTAAAAATTGTGGAATGTGGTGGTTCTTATATTACCTGATAAAAATAAGAGTTATAGGTTCCCATATGTAATAGTATTGATTATAATTGACTCTTACAATATTTTTTACCTAAGATGCATTGAATTGAAACTTTTATATCTTGGAATAGCTAGTGGTTGGCTAAATACTGAATCAACATGAAATTGTTTAGATGGATTACTGTCTAAATGTAAAATAACAATTGCCTATTACTTTTTTATAAAACACTGGAAATTTATTCACAGTAGGAGAATTGTCATTGGTTTTCTGAGTTTCTCTTATGTTACAACGTAATTTTTGCATATAATCAGCATTAGATAGTAAATAAATAAAAATGTGTAAAAACACACTGAAAACAGGTGTTAAAGGAAATTTGATTGATGGACAAACTTAGTCTTTTTCTCTAATCAGCCTAATTTTTGCTATAAAATCTTATCACAAGGATTCTTGTCAAAAATTATTAAGTTCTTTGGTTGTTGTTTTGTTTTCCAGGGTTTGTGGTGGACTTTAGAATGTCCCTCTGCCCAGGGACAGTCCCTAGTTAGAAAATGGCTATGATAAATCCCCTGTGATACTTCACAGCCTGTATCTTTGACTTATTTGTACTGCACTGCTCTTGGGCTAATGTACTAAGTATGATGTCAGACTTACTAGAAGATGAGGCATCCCTGCCTCTGGAGGATATCTTTATTCTGTCACCATTGACACAAACTAGCCCAGATCTCTCTTGGCTTATATGACTTAGGCTACTATCTTCTTTTTTTCTTTCTTTCTTTCTTTCTTTCTTTCTTTCTTTCTTTCTTTCTTTCTTTCTTTCTTTCTCTCTCTCATGTTAGTCATTAATGTGCCATCTCCATTGCAATTCTTCCTTTGAAGATTAAACTTCACTAAATAAAACCAGCTCTTCAACAAAACTATTCGGAAACAAGGACATGTTACATGTGTTGCTTATGTTTTGTCATTGCTGTGATGAAATGACTAACAAGGAGAATCCTAAAGGAGGGAGGTACTTATTTTCACTCAGATCAGTGAACAGCGTGGGTCAAGGACAAATCCATTATGATGCAGGTCAGTATAGCACCTTTAAAATGTGCTAAGTTCTCTTGGGTATATTCCCAAGAGTGGTATTGCTGGATCCTGAGGTAGGTTGATTCCCAATTTCCTGAGAAACCACCACACTGATTTCCAAAGTGATTGCACAAGTTTGCATTCCCACCAGCAATGGATGAGAGTTCCCCTTACTCCACATCCTCTCCAGCGTGGGTCAAGGACAAATCCATTATGATGCAGGTCAGTATAGCAAGATACTTGGCCCTGGGTATCCCAGGTGTCCATGGGCATGTCCCCAGCTAGGTATTCAGGCAGCAGAGGAGAAGGTGCCAGAACTAGCCTTGTACCATAGTCACATTGATGATTATCTTGATTACCATTATAGAAATTTCATCCGATGGATGGAGATAGAGACAGAGACCCACATTCACATCAGAGCAATGGATTGAGCCCCCAAGGTGCAGTTGAAGAGCAGAAGGTGGGA